>JADLZL010000082.1:0-65931 GCA_015844335.1 Chrysopogon serrulatus | reverse complement strand
AAGCCAACCTATACAATTCTAGCAATCCTAATACACTAGGTACACTAAGATAGATGACCTTAATCAATAAAACTACACTACACAACCTAGAAGCTACTTTTGCACAAATGTAACCGCAAAGGTAGGAACCGAGGGATGCAAACCGTGCTTTTCGGGATGATGACCAATCACCGTCTTGTCAATACAATGAAACCCAAGAGATGATCCAATAGAGAAATCCAAGTTGATCTCGAAGGATCAAACCACACAAGAACACCGAGGGACACGAGATTTTATCCTCGAGGTTCACGCGTGCTTGCCGGCACGCTACTCCCCATCGTGTCGACCACACACTCGGTAGTTCGGTGGCTAATCGGCGTCACAAGCCAAGCCCTCACCAGCGCCACAAGAACTCACACAAAGTAAGGGTAACTCAATGACACGAGATTCCACTAAGGATTCCTTTTCGCGATCTCCCGCGGGGTGGGATCAACACCCCTCACAATCACCTCCGGAGTGGCCAAGAACAATCTTCAACCTTGCTCAACTCCGGCTCGCTGCTCCAACCGCCTAGGTGACGGCAATCACCAAGAGTAATAAGCTCAATCGCAGCAAGAACGCTCACTAGTGCCACTAAATGCTCAATCACAAGGCAAATGCACTAGAAGCTCTCCCAATCACTCTCTAGATCAATCAATAGGCATGCAAAGTGAGGGAGTTGGTTTGCTTAGCTCTAGGGGATGTCAAGAATGTCAAACTGCCAAGAGAGACTCCCTAGAGCCGGCCAATTCACTTATATAGGCGCCACACAAAGCACCCAACCGTTACTCACAAGAACAGGTTTCTGCACGTCGACCGGACGCTGGTTAAGTGACCGACGCGGACGGCGTCCGTCCCCGGTCCCCGTCCCTCTATCGCGCCACGTGTCAAGCTCGTTTGAATATAGCCGTTCGCGGCGCCAACGGCTCGATCACTTGTGCGCAGATAAGACGTTGATCGGACGCTGCCCTACGCTTGACCGGACGCCGCACAAAGGCGAGTCCTCGCCCACCGTAGAGGTCCGAACATGAAATTCTCGATCGACGCTGGCCCTGCGCCTATCGACCGAACGTGCCCGTGTCCGTCCCTCTCAGCCCAACTCGGCAAAGAACGAACCTTGGCACCGGACGCCCCGTGACCGGTCCGGCGTTCGGGAAAGCGCGCCGGACGCTAGAGCTTGACCCGACGCGTCCGGTCCCCTTCCAGACAGCGTCCCGGTCACCTCCGAGTGACCCCTTTTTATCCAAAAACCTCCGAGTCCCGCCGCCCCTTGCTCCTATGTGCCAACACAAAAGTGTCTCTCCGCTTGTGCACGTGTGTTAGCATTTTCAAATGAATTTTGCAAGAGATGGTTAGCTCACTAGGTCCCTAATGCATATGCAAAGTCATTGCTCACCTAGTGGCACTTAGATAACCGATATTGAGCGACATCGCCCCTCTTAATAGTATGGTTATCAATCCTAAATCCAGCCATCAACTTCTCTACACACCTATGGTTGGCAAAATGGAAATGCCCTAACATATACCTTTGCCTCTAGCATTCCATCTTGCTCCTTATCTTCCTTTATCTCCAAGGGTGGCACTTGATCATCTTTGATCGCTTCTATCAACTTGATCACCATTCCACCACTTGGCTTGGACCTCCCCTTTCTCTAATGCTACACACTTAGCAATAGGGTTAGTCCTTAGGTTTCATCAATTAGCTAAAACCAAACTAGGGCTTTCAATCTCCCCCTTTTTGGTAATTGATGACAACCTCCACAAAGATAAGAGTTAAATTCAATTTTGACTTTACACCACTTGTCCAAGCAATTTGAGCTTTGAAAAGAATTGGACAAGTCATGTAAAATCTATTTGGTAGCTATGGCTCCCCCTACATGTGTGCTAAGAGTTTGGATTAGAAGCTTCACACACATGATGGATAAATCGGTTTTGAGAGAGTCATTTCTACTAAATTGATGCTAAGGTGTATAGAATGGACCTTTGAAGCGTGATACCATCGGAGTGCACATCATGAACCATCCTTAGCACCAAATCTAGCTAGAAAACATCAAATAGCTAGAAACCCCATGAAATTAATATTGAAAGCACGGTTTCTAGATACCATTTGGAAAGCACTAAGAAAAATGTTACTTCTAGCTGGGACCTATGCATGCTAGTAATCAATCCATCAATTAAGTTTGTACACTAGCAAGCACCACACAAGCAAGAAAGACATCACTTATGAGATAAACAAATTCTTTGTGCAATGCAAGCAATCATATGAATATGCACATTCAAATGCAATCAATTATGTTCATGAGATTGCTCCCCCTACTTGTGTGCTTCCAAAATTTTGATCCCTTTCCGTTCTTCAATCTTCATCTACTCTCCCCTTGATGCATGCTATCTTTGTATTCTCTCCCCCTTTGTCATCAATGACCACAAAGGTATATGATCATGCTTGGTGTAGACTTGAAATTATGGAGGGAACTTGGAGTAGAGAGATGATCATTTAAAGTTGAGGATCATTTGTTTCCATAAACTTCCTTCTTTTGTGGTTCAAACTAGTAAACTTGCATAAGTAATCTAGCTCGGTTTGAACCAATGACAAGCTTCTTCACACATCTTTCAATGGTTATCTTGTCAATATTGAACTAGATCCTTTCTTGCTCATTTAACTAGATCAAACATTAAGGTCACATTCTCATGAGCAAGTCATATTTAGCCACTAGATCATACAAGACATAGAGGCGATAGTGGCATCATATGTACTCAAAATCACTTTATTTTCATGAATGAACCTAATAAGCAAGAGATATCACTAGAAGGAATGTCTATATGCTCTAATCATGTCCTTAATAAGTATGAATGCATCATGCCAAACAATTTCACCTTTGCTTTAGTCGAAGGAGAGGCATGTCATATAGTTGGGGGTGCATTCATCTCATGTTGGAGAAGTCAAGGATGTTCAATTCATTTCTCAATGTGTAAAATCTCTTCTCATCAAGTGGCTTGGTAAAGATATCGGCAAGTTGATCATCGGTGCCAATACTGTCAATAGAAATGTCTCCCTTTGCTTGGTGATCTCTAATGAAGTGATGCCTTATGTCAATGTGCTTTGTCCTTGAATGTTGAACCGGATTGGTGGTGATCTTCACGGCACTTTCATTGTCACATAGCAATGGCACTTGTCCAAATTTGATTCCAAAGTCCTTCAATGTGGCCTTCATCCATAGTAATTGAGCACAACAACTACCCACACTAATGTATTCAGCTTCGGCGGTAGAGAGTACAACACTATTTTGCTTCTTGGATGACCATAAGACAAGTGACCTTCCTAGTAGTTGGCATGTACCACTAGTGCTCTTTCTATCCACCTTGCATCCCGCATAGTCGGAGTCCAAATATCCAATCAACTCAAAGTTTGACCCCTTGGGATACCACAATCCAACATTTGGTGTGTGCTTAAGATATCTCAATATTCTCTTAGTTGCTTTCAAATGACTTTCTCTTGGCGAAGCTTGAAACCTTACACACATGCACACACTAAACATGACATCCAGCCTAGAAGCGGTCACATAGAGTAGGCTTCCAATCATGGACCATTACAACTTTTGATCTACCATATTGCCACTTGTATCCAAGTCAAGATGACCATTTATTCCCATTGGTGTCCCAATTGACTTGGCTTCTTCCATTCCAAACTTCTTCAATATGTCCTTGATATACTTGCTTTGACTCATAAATATGCCTTTCTTCAATTGCTTGATTTGTAGACCAAGGAAGTAGCTAAGCTCTCCAATCATAGACATCTTAAATTCTTTAGCCATCATTTATCCAAACTCTTCACAAAAGTCTTGGTTGGTTGATCCAAAGATAATATCATCCACATAGATTTGCAACACAAACAAGTCTTTGCCGATTTTCTTGGTGAAGAAAGTGTTATCAACCTTCCCCATCTTGAACCCTTTGGAGATCAAGAAATCTCTCAATCTCTCATACCATGCCCTAGGAGCTTGCTTCAAGCCATAGAGAGCTTTCTTCAACTTGTAGACATGGTTGGGATTTTTAATATCTTCAAATCCCAGAGATTGCTCAACGTACACTAGCTCATTTATGAATCCATTCAAGAAAACACTTTTCACATCCATTTGATATAGCTTGATGTTGTGGGCAGAAGCATAGGCTAATAAGATTATAATTGCCTCCAATCTTGCAACCGGTGCATAGGTTTCTCCAAAGTCAAGACCTTCAACTTGAGTGTATCCTTGTGCTACCAATCTTGCTTTGTTTCTCACAACTATGCCATCTTGATCTTGCTTGTTTCGAAATATCCATTTGGTGCCAATGACGTTGTAGTTCTTTGGACGCTCAACTAGTTCCCAAACTTGATTTCTTTCAAAGTTGTTGAGCTCTTCATGCATGGCATTGAACCAATCACAATCCATCAAAGCTTCTTCTATCTTCTTTGGTTCTATGGATGAGACAAATGAATAGTGTTCACAAAATGATGCCAATCTTGATCTTGTTTGCACACCACTTCTAATGTCACCAACCACTTGATCTAGAGGATGATTCCTTGCAATATGCGTTGGTTGGAGAACATGAGGTTGAGCACTTGAACTTGGTTGATCACTTGGTTGAGATGATGTACTAGCCACTTGATCTTGTACTTGGGAGTCACTAGCTTGAGTTTGAACTTGAGAACCACTAGCTTGCACATTTGGAGACACAATCACTTGATCTTTGTCATCCTCAACATCTACCACTTGTGTTGGCCTAATGTCACCAACATCCATTTTCTTCATGGCTTGAATCAATTGAGTGCCTCTCACATCATCAAGATTTTCTTCCTCATCTTGAGAGCCTTTGGTTTCATCAAATTCTACATCATGCACTTCCTCAACTATGCCATGAGTGAGATTCCAAACTCTATATGCTTTGCTTGTGGTGGAATAACCAAGTAGGAATCCTTCATCACACTTCTTCTCAAACTTACTCAATCGAGTGCCCTTCTTGAGAATGTAGCATTTGCATCCAAATACTCTAAAATATGCAATGTTGGGCTTTCTTCTATTCAACAACTCGTAAGGTGTCTTCTCCAATAGCCTATGACAATAGAGCCTATTTGAACAATAGTTGACGGTATTGATTGCTTTGGCCCAAAATGAATGATCCACATTGTATTCACCCAACATTGATCTTGCCATGTCAATCAAAGTTCTATTCTTCCTTTCAACTAGCCCATTGGATTGAGGTGTATACTTGGCCGAGAATTGATGCTTGATTCCAAAGTCATCACATAGCTCTTCAATTCTTGTGTTCTTGAACTCACTACCATTGTCACTTCTCACTTTCTTGATAGATGTCTCAAACTCATTTTGGCTTCTCTTGACAAATGTCTTGAATATGTCAAACACTTCATTTTTATCGGCAAGAAAGAATACCCAAGTATATCTTGTGTAGTCATCCACTATCACAAATCCATATTTGTTTCTACCAATGCTCTCATACTTGGTTGGGCCAAATAGATCCATGTGCAACAACTCAAATGCTTTACTTGTGCTTATTATGCTCTTGTTGGGATGAGTGTTGCCAACTTATTTGCCCATTTGACATGAATTACATAGCTTGTCTTTTTTAAACACCACATCCTTTAACCCTCTAACTAGATCATGCTTGATTAGACGGTTGAGTTGCTTCATGCCAACATGTCCAAGTCTTCATGCCATAGCCAACCCATGCTTGATTTGGAGAACAAACATGTTGTCAATTGAGCTTCACTAGCAATGAAATCCACTAGATAGAGATTCTCATATCTAAAGCCTTTGAATATCAAGTTGCTTCCATCAACACTCACTATCTCAACATCATCAACACCAAATATGCATTTGAATCCAAGATCACACAATTGAGCCACGGACAAGAGATTGAAGTTGAGAGATTCCACTAGCAACACATTGGAGATGGACATATCATTTGTAATCGCAATCTTTCCCAAGCCTTTCACCTTGCCTTTACCATTGTCACCAAAAGTGATACTATCAACACCATTGCCACTTGAAGAGATTGATTTGAACATTCTAGAATCCCTGGTCATATGTTGAGTGCACCCACTATCAAGCACCCAATGTCTTCCTCCGGCTTTGTAATTGACCTACAAAAGCAAATCAATTCTTCTTAGGTACCCAAACTTGCTTGGGTCCTCCAAGGTTAGTCACTAAGCTTTTGGGCACCCAAATTGCCTTCTTCTTTGGGCCAATAATGGGAGCATCAATAAACTTAGCCTTCACACCATTAGCACCCTTGGTAAGCAAATAACAAGAATCAAACTTAATAGAGGATATGTTAGCATTCTTCTTATTCTTGCAATGTTGCTCTACATGCCCCACTTGCTTGCAACTAGAGCAAAAACGTCCATTGCCCTTCACAAAACTAGTCCTGTGAGTGACAAAGGCCGCCTTGCCATTCTTGGGGGTATAGCCCAATCCCTCTTTGTTAAGAGAGAATCGTTGACTACCCAAGCACTTTAGCAAGCGGGCATCTCCACCATAGGTCTTGCCTAAGGCATGAGTGAGCTCATTCACCTCTCTCTTGAGGGTCTCATTCTCCACCATGAGTGAGGCATCACAAGTGAAACCATCACTAATAGTAGATGTGGCATTGCTTGAGCTACAAGAGGGGTTAGTGGGACCAACAACAATAGGAGTATAGAATGTTTCATCAAGAATATCACATGTGTTACTCCTACGTTGCATGTGTCTACAACATCCTCAATCTTAGCTTGATCAAGAAGGGAGGAGTGAGCCTTTTCAAGCTTAGTGTGAGCTTTCTCAAGCTTCTCATGGGCTTCCATTAGCCTCTCATGAGTAGCATTGAGCTCATCAAAGGATTGCTCAAGAGCTTTCTTACTCTTGCGCAACTCTTTACACTCCTTCCTCTTCTCCTCAATATAAGAGTGAGCATCTTGTAGCATGCTAATGAGGTCCTCCTTTGAGTACTCCTCATCATCATCACTCCCACTATCACTCTTATCATTGGATTATACCTTGGATGGCTTAGCCATTAAGCATGTCAATGGAGCATCAAAGAGCGAAGTCTTGTTGGAGATGGCAAGACTAGCAAGCAACTTCTTCTTGGATTTCTTGTCATCTTCACTTTCATTATCACTATCACTTGAGGCATCACTATCCCACGTGACACAATATGATTGCCCCTTCTTCTTCTTGTACTCAAGCTTCTTCTCCTTCTTTTCCTTATTGTCCTTCTTTTCTTTCTTGTCTTTCTTCTTCTTATCATCTTCATCACTATCATCATCACTATTGAATGAACAATTGGCAATGAAGTGATCTTTGCTCTTGCACCTAAAGCATCTCTTGGCCTTGGTGGCATCTTCTCTTTCTTGCACCATAGCTCTTTTTCTTCATGAATTTGCCAAATTTGCGCACTAAGAGAGCCATTGCTTCATTATCCACCTCACTTGAGCTTGTGCAAGCTTCATCTTCACTTGAGCTTTGCTTCTTGCTCTTGCCCTTGCACTTTGAGGAGGTGGCCTTGAATGCCACAGTCTTCTTTTTCTTCTCTTCCTCTTGAGAGCCCCCTTCCCGTTCCACACGGTAGGTGTCATGTGTGATCACCTCACCTAGTACTTGGTTAGGGGTCTTGGTGTCCAACCCTTCTCTCACCAACATTGTGACCAAGAACTCAAATCTTGATGGCAAGCTTCTTAGAAACTTGTGAGAGAAGTCCGCATTCTCCACCTTCTCACCTAAATTCTTCAAATCATTGACAATCACTTAGAGGCGGTGGAACATCTCTGGCACACTCTCATCATCCTGCATCTTGAAACTTGAGAGCTTGTCCTTGAGAATGTATACCTTGGCACTTTTCACAGCTTGTGTGCCCTCATATGTTTCCTCCAACCTAGTCCACACATCATGAGCTCTCTCTAAATCCTTGATTTGCTCAAACACCTTTGCTTCCAAAGCTTTATAGAATGTGTTGATTGCAATATCATTGAATTGGAGCTTTTCTTCTTCTCTTGTGGTTGGGTCGGTTGGATCAATCACGGTAAAGTCCTTGTCCACAACGTCCTAAACCTTCCTATTCAATGATTTCAAGTACGCGCACATCTTCCTCTTCCAATGATCATAACCGGTGCCATCGAAGTACGGTGGCTTCCCCACATGGTTAATATGGTTGATTTGAGCCATTTCACACTGTAGGTTGTTAAGCCTTAATCAACGGTGACCTCGGCTCCGATACCACTTGAAAGGTCCTAAATGGCTAGAGGGGGTGAATAGCCTATAAAAAATCTCGCAAAGCACTAAACAAACTGGTTAGTAAAACAAATGGCGAAGCAAGTGTTGCGCTAGCCTAGAGGGGGTTGCAAGCCAACCTATCCAATTCTAGCAATCCTAATACACTAGGTACACTAAGATAAATGACCTTAATCAATCAAACTACACTACACAACCTAGAAGCTACTTTGCACAAATGTAATCGCAAGGTAGGAACCGAGGGATGCAAACCGTGCCTTCGGGATGATGACCAATCACCATCTTGTCAATACAATGAAACCCGAAGAGATGATCCAATAGAGAAATCCAAGTTGATCTCGAAGGATCAAACCACACAAGAACACTGAGGGACACGAGATTTTATCCCGAGGTTCACGTGCTTGCCGGCATGCTACTCCCGTTGTGTCGACCACACACTTTCGGTAGTTCGGTGGCTAATCGGCGTCACAAGCCAAGCCCTCACCGGGCGCCACAAGAACTCACACAAAGTGAGGGTAACTCAATGACACGAGATTCCACTAAGGATTCCTTTCGCGATCTCCCGCGGGGTGGGATCAACACCCCTCACAACCACCTCCGGAATGGCCAAGAACAATCTTCAACCTTGCTCAACTCCGGCTCGCTGCTCCAACCGTCTAGGTGACGGCAATCACCAAGAGTAATAAGCTCAATCGCAGCAAGAACGCTCACTAGTGCCACTAGATGCTCAATCACAAGGCAAATGCACTAGAAGCTCTCCCAATCACTCTCTAGATCAATCAAGAGGCATGCAAAGTGAGGGAGTTGGTTTGCTTAGCTCTAGGGGATGTCAAGAATGTCAAAGTACCAAGAGAGACTCCCTAGAGCCGGCCAATTCACTTATATATGCACCACACAAAGCACCCAACCGTTACTCACAAGAACAACAGTTTACGTCGGCCGACCGGACGCTGGTTAAGTGGTGACCGGACGCGTCCGGTCCCAGCGCCCGTCCCTCTATCATGGCCACGTGTCAAGCTTGTTTGAATATAGCCGCTGCGCCGCCAACGGCTCGATCACTCATCGCCGTTAGACGCGTTGATCGGACGCATCCCTACGCTTGACCGGACGCCGCCGACAAAGGCGAGTCCGGCCGCCCACCGAGAGGTCCGTAACGTGAAATTCTCAACCGGAGACGTCCGCCGCCTCGACCGACACGCCCGTGTCCGTCCACTCAGCCCAACTCGGCAAAGAAACAAACCTTGGCACCGGACGCTCCGGTGGCCGCCCGTCGTTCAGAAAGTGCGCCCGACGCCCGAGCTTGACCGGACGCGTCCGGTCCCTTCCAGACAGCGTCCGATCACCTCCTCGAGTGACTCCTTTTTATCCGAAAACCTTGAGTCCTGCCTCGCAAGCTCGGCGGGAGGGTTCTATACCTAAACACCATCACCCCTTGCTCCCATGTGCCAACACAAAAGTGTCTCTCCGCTTGTGCACGTGTGTTAGCATTTTCAAATGAATTTTACAAGAGATGGTTAGCTCACTAGGTCCCTAATGCATATGCAAAGTCATTGCTCACCTAGTGGCACTTAGATAACCGATATTGCGTGACATCGCCCCTCTTAATAGTACGGTTATCAATCCTAAATCCGGCCATCAACTTCTCTACACACCTATGGCCAGCAAAATGGAAATGCCCTAGCATATACCTTTGCCTCTAGCATTCCATCTTGCTCCTTATCTTCCTTCATCTCCAAGGGTGGCACTTGATCATCTTTGATCACTTCTATCAACTTGATCACCATTCCACCACTTGGCTTGGACCTCCCCTTTCTCTAATGCTACACGCTTAGCAATAGGGTTAGTTCTTAGGTTTCATCAATTAGCCAAAACCAAACTAGGGCTTTCAACCGCAACCAACATGAAGTAGTTAGAGTCTAGAGGAACCACGAGTAAGGCCACCCCAAAGGGCCGCTTGGTGGGGCCGGTCGGCGCCCTGTAGGAGCCGGACGGTGCCCCCTACCCCCTCTCATCCTGACTCTAGTTCCGCTGTCCTTCTACACTCTTCCTAAGCATATTCACGTATGAACCCGTCGCATGCGGATATTCCTTTGTACAAACCCTATAGAACCTAGATTTGTCCTCATCCTGTCTCCTGAAAACCCATATAAATACGCACCTAGACCTCCTTCAATTGTATCCCTTCAACAGCCACCTCTCTCCTCCAGAGAAACTCTCCAGTTTAGATCTAGTAGCAATGGCCGAGAAAGCAATCGTCTCCTACAGCGTGGACTTCAACAACATCCCAAGCGATGACTCGAAGGCCCTCGTCCCTGCGCAGCCGAAGCCTCTCGCCGTCGTGCTACCGAAGCATGTTGCTACGGTGCCACAGCAACACGAACAAGCCTACTACGTGCAAGCCCAGTCTGCTCTGCCATCACCACCTACAAGACTGCTGCTAGAATACGGTACCAAGGGAAAGTAGATCGCTATTCCCCAAGGCATCCCACTTCTTCCACCAAGGGACAACAAATGACTTATCGATCAAGACCGATAAGAACGGGACACTAGTATGTGGGAAGTACACCACTGCTCGCCCTGCTGTCAAAGGAGTTCGTGCACGACCAAGCCAAGTATGCTACACTGATTTCATACCACCTCCACCCAAGAGACAGAGAGCTGCACCAGCATTAGCACTAGAAAAAGTTCCTAAACAGACTCAACTCTCTTTACGCATTCTTAGTGAAAAGATTGAAGGCCTCTCTAACTCCATTAAAGGCTTAGAGAAGACTGACGATCTGAGGACTAAGATAAGCTTGAAACAGTCTCAAGCATGACAAAGATAAGCTTGAAGCAGAGGTCGAGAAGCTTAAGAAAGAGATCAAGGATCTCACTAAAGAAGGGCAGCCCTAAGTTGCCCTAGTTACCTATGTAATAAGGCACAAGTGTGTTGGGTTAAATTATATTATTAAGTCTTTTGGGTCATATATTTTATTGGGACAAAGCCTATGAGCTAGGACAGTCGTTAGCTCGCTTATTAAAGCGTCTGCTCAGTTACCTATTATTACTATCATAATGAATAAAGTGCCTTATCTTTTATTAATATTAATGTTTCAAGTATTTCTTTATCTACTCTATTCTCTATTTTTGGTGTGTGTTTGTCTCCACATGTTGTGCAAAAAGTATACAGGAAAACAAGTGTGGGGAGGCACATCATAACCACGGAACTCAATTCGCTCGGAAAAATTACATAATTTAGAAAATAATCGAACCAGGATCACGCACGGCGAAGTGGGCTCCGAGGGGCCAAACGGGCACGCTGCCCGGCGCCCTGCCTAGGCTGGCCGGTGCCCTATCTCCCCCCTCTGCCTCCTTATAGGGACCTCATGATTGCTTAAGTTGTTGTGGAACATGAGATAGTAGAATAATGAGAACTTAATTCCTGATGTTTTGTCCTTGGAGATTTTATTTAAAAAAATTAAAATAATTAGCTATACTTCTCCTTTGTAGTAAAAACTATGTCGTACCAGAGCCATATATAGGATAGAAACCTTCTACATATATTACCTGTCTTTGTATTGAGTTTGGTCAACCTCTATGATCCATTGAAGAACTTTGTCGTATTTTTGAATCAAGTGCCACTTCCACATAAGCATTACTCTAATCCAGAGTAATAGCAATTTATTCCACTGAATAAATGCTCAATGTTTTTTTGGAATCTCTCTGTTATTAAATTCAAAAGAGGTATGAGCTATGCAAAATGAAAAAGGGAGTATAAGAAAATGGAATCTACTAGAATAAGGCTATTACTAATAATTTCCACGAGTTTTGGTGAATTGTATATTTTCTAAGAAATTATCCAAAAAAGCTTTAAAGAGGGATTAGAATGCATAATTATCCCGAAACTTATCCGTGAAGGAAACGATCGCCATCAGGACGTGGGAAGGATCTAGAAGACACCCAAAGCAACGGGGCCCGTGAACCCTGCCAGGTGGGGCCAGCCGGCCCCACACCTGCGCCGGGCGGCGCCCCCTCTCTAGGGTGTGGCGCCATCTTCTAGAAGCTTCCTCCACCACCTCTGAGGAGTCATCCTAGCCCTTGGTTAAGGCGATTTGATCCAACGATGCGCATTCATCCCACTGGGCTATAAATAAAGGGCTAGACCCCCCTATAGGACACCAGATCAAGAGCTGAATAGCCCAAAGCATTAGGTAGATATCCATTAGATCTAGATCAGCAATCAAGAGAGAGATTAGAGAGATAGAGTAGAAGAGTAGAGATTCGGAGGAGTCCCGGCCTGTCGGAGCTTCTTCGTAGCTGTATTCATCTGGATTCGGCTCCCTCGCCCGAGAGCTGCGTTCTGAGGTACTTTTGTATTCAACATTCTGATTCAAGTAAGCAGTTGTTCTTATTTGTTCTTAGGTTTGCAACTCATATTGAGTGCTTCCGCTCATTAGCCGGATTAGTGGTAGTTCACGAAGGTGACTTTATAGCTTCGTTGATTCCTTTGTAGTCCACTTCCCGTTGATAGGATCGATAGGTATATAGGTGCTTGGTAGGAGAGAACTCTGATTTCTGCTCTTATTCAGGTTCTTTGCCCAGTTAGAATGATATTATTCAAAGCTTACCGGTTGTCAGAACTAGATGGTCATTAGCTAACTCCGCATTCGTAATATTCTTTAGATTGGTTGTGCCATTGGATTAAGAACTATAGTCATTATCACAACTATTCCTTTGGGTTCGATATTAAAACTAGGATAATCTGGTGAAGTGCTATATCGGTATTATATCTATGCACTTGTGGATAGTCTGATAATAATAATAATTTAGGGTGCAAGTTAATTTATACCAACAGCCAAAGACGTGTGAGCATGTCTGGCGGCCTACCCTACTCTTTTCCTTGGTGGGCTGTGTGTTGTTGGGCCAAAATCAAAAACTTGTTCCTAAAATTTTTTGGGCCACGACTAGGGCCATGGCCCTATTGGCCCTAGTCCTGGGTCCGCCCTTGCACTTGATAATGCATGTGGAAAGCAACTGATGGTGCGAACGACGTCCGAGGCGACACAAGCATGCCGCTAAATATAGCAACTCAGTGGGAGCAGCACGCAACCCATGTTATACTGCTTTGGGTATGTGTGGTCCACTAATTTGTTGCAAATAGATTGTATACTCTTTTGGATAAGTGTTGTCCACTAATCTGCTGCAGACATAAGAATAAGTGAAGTCAAAAGAGTGAGAAGATTGAAGAAGCAAAAAGAAGGGAAAAGAATAAGAAAGAAAGAGTGCAACAGAGAAGACAAGATGCTCATGAACAACTCAGGATGCAAGGAAGAAAAGGACCATCGAAAGTCATCAATCCTTCATCACCAAGTAATAAAGGTAATATCTTAGGGTAAGTGGCCATCATTTTCCTTCTGATCTTGATATGCATATAAATAAAGACATAAAGATGTTAGAGTTATAACTTTAATTGATTAACCTAATTGACTCACCATTATTTGTTCTTTAAGATTTTTCATAGCACCATTCTCTTGATCTCAGTCTTAAACAAATAAGCTAAAACATTATATTTTATCGTTGGAAGATGATAGTCATAATCTTGTGAAAATTGATACATTATGTGGAGAGACAATCCTTCCGTTGGTTGAGCAATTTAAACCTTTTCTGCCATATAAACTTAAATGCAACATTTATAAATATGCAACACTAGCTTCATCTTGTTCAATATATCTTCATCACACACTTTCAGCAAAGTGTGTTAATTCCCCAAAAAATTCTACAAGTGAAAGTTCTATGAATATGTACGCTAAGCAAGATGCTATCAGCTTCCACCATTAATGCTCCACTTCAACTGAATAATCAAAGAGCAAGGATATGGAAGAAGAAGGTGACATCATCATTAGAGTTTTCATCATAAACAAGTGGAGAAAAAAGTCTTGTTCGGAGGATTTAAAAATCTGACCTCTCACCAAGAGGTAACATCGGTAGTTATCCATATTTACTTTCTTGCATCGCATATTTCTTTTTAGCATATTTACTTTTTGCATTAGTGTTGACGGTCCTTACCACCTCTTTTTACCATCAACATTTCTTTGGGAACTTGGCAAATCTTGATCTAAAGCATTATATTTGATTTGGATTCACCTGGTTCCACTTGTTTTTGCAAATTCTATTTAGATGCAGGACATATCTACAATCAAGCAAGAAATGGCCAAATATCAAGCATTAGAAGCATATGGAACGAGCAGGGAGGCTTGGGCCCACTTGGTGGGGTCAGTTGACGCCACAATTGGTCGATCAATGTCCCACCTAGCCCTTCCACAAGTGATCCTCCCTAAGGCCATGAAACACACTCCCAAGTCACCCCCATCATTGATTCCAAGTCGCTACAAGATCAAAGACGGAATAGAGGCAACACATGGATTATTAGACCCACCGGTGATGTGTCAGTGCTCATATGCACGCACCACTTCATGCACACACTCTACTACACCCCTAGAGGCCACACACCAAAGGAGGAAGGCCCACTCAATAGTGAGGGGTCGGCCGACCTCCCAATTCCACCAAACCGCCTCAACTTTGGTCACATGCAAACTAGCACGAGATGGAGTGCTATGGTGTGTCAATGTGTGGCGGTTGATCCAAAGGCTACGATAGGATGTCACATGGATTGATGACATGGCATTAGAGTAGCCCCTACTCTTCCTTAGGCTATAAATAGCACCCCTCTCCCTCACTTGTAACACAACCCATTACATACAAGTTCTCTCCCATCTTTTAAGATGTAGCTCTAGTAGTGGTGTTAGCCATGGTGGAAGCCATGCTTCGAAGTAGAATAGGATAGTTAGTGTAGTCATCTTCAGTAGTAGGAAGATAGAGGAGAGGAGAGGAGCCTAAAGAGGACCTGGGCCTATCAGCAATCTCTTCTTGTATCTTCTCTATGCTTCATATTTGGTAACTCTATTCTCATACTCAGTATTAGCTCATTGCATTCCAATTGTTTGACAGTACATTGCTTGACTAGAGTGCTCTAGTCTTATTTCACTAGGATCCGGATTAGAGTAGTGAAGGCATAGCTTAAGCGTGGTGCTTAGGCTATACTTTGCTAGTGTATGCGGCTAGGCTCCCTGATAATTGTGGTAGGTGACAAGTGGTGATAGTCCTGTCCATCCTGTGTATTCCATCACGTTGGGTCTAGTGTTTTACTATAGGGCTCATGGTATTTACATACCAATCAACTGCTGGTGGTTAGGTTAGAATGGGTATGCTCCTGACATTTGGAAACATCAAGTCTTGTTTAAGTATTCATAGTCTTACCACAACCTAAATCTCTCTATCAGTAGTACTCTAAATCCTAAAGTAGTATTTGTCTTAGAAGTAATCTAGGATTGTCTTAGTAATTCATTTAGTGTCACCCCACTTTATGGTATGTCACTTACCCGTACTTAGTCTAGTTGGTAATATTAGTTAGTAAACATATGATGGTCCTTGTCATCTTCTTTAGCCATAGCTTCCCTATGGATAAATACGATACCCTGTGTATTTATCCATAGCTTGTGTATTTTTGTTACCTCCGTTAGTATTGTTAGTCTTTGTCACCAATGGTGCAGGAGAGGCACTATTGTCCATTGAATAAAAATATATAGCTTATACTAACAGCGGCTCACCTCCTGATTCAACCAAAGATCAACATACTATGTTAAAAAAGCTCTAGAATTGTCGATCAACCATTTTTAGGATCACATGGTCAGCCATTTTTAGGATCACAAGGTGATGAGATCCACATTGATAACATGGGAAAAAAAGGAGTACTATAGTTCTAGTTTGTTCCAATGACCATTATATTTTTAGCTTTATGAGGTGTATATTTTCATTTATGGTGCAAACCATTTTATTAGTGGTAGCATGCAGGTTCACAACTGCAGCAAGACTATGCACAAGCAAACAATTGTTACTCAAATACCATCAATGGATATGGATACTTACAAGGAACACTGCCTAGTAACTAAAAAAAAAAAAACTAACTACATAAATGGATCTTAAGTTCCAGATCTAGGACAAAAGCTATCTATGTAAGAAACCATAGTGAAGCTGTCCAAATGGTTTTCTTCCCTATGACTTTTATAGAATGGCAATAGATGTTTTGTAACAAACCAGTGAGGACCCTGAAGAGCTTATTTCTGAGTTGCATATCTTCGTTTATATGGTGCAAACCATTTTAGTAAAACCAAAATCAACTTGTAATCCACTTAACAGAATCCAGCAGCAAACAAAGAGCATCTCCAAGAGTTTGCCAAAATTCACTTGGCAAATCTTGTGATTTGGCAACTCTCTACAATATATAGCAAGTGAAAAAAAGTCCCTCTCCAATAGTTTGGCATAATTCACTTGCCAAATACAGATCAAACTTACATCAGGAACCTGAGACAGAAACAAAATTATGTTTATATCCTTCCACCTCTTGAAAACTTACATCAGGAACCCTGAAGCAGAAACAAAATCGTTTTTTCACCCTTCCACCTCTTCTAAAAGCTGATGGCAAGTCACATCCGCGCGCGGATATATCCGCGTGCGGGAGGAAAGAATAGCAACTTGGGATAAATGAGGAGTTGATTTGAGGAGTTGTTGGAGAGGGTTTTTCATGATTTTGCCAAAAAAAATAAGGATAGCAAGTTGAAATACCAAGTTGTTGGAGATGCTCTTAGACTTAGTGTAGAACTGTAGACACCAAACGGACAGCACAAACGACACAAACCAACAAAGGAAACTGGGGATACAAACCAAACTATTATTTGCTTTTTTTTTTTTTAGATAATGGATATATTATATCCGGCTTCATCTACCGAAGGTAGAATCAGGCCTATTATTACAAAGTTCACACACCAGGTTCAAAACAAGCATTCAGAGAATTACACCACAACCGAAACATAACAAGTCCACGATGAGAATAATAACTAAGTATGAACGATGATCCTATTTGAAAGCCACCCATTGAGCTGAAGAATTGGAGAGTCGATGTCTCTAGCGATCGGGCAGCTTGTGAAAGCTGCTCCAAAGAGGGCCTTCACGCCACTGCAGTCTTGCCCATTGCCGGAGCCAATGAGTACCCCTGAATAGTACATGCAAAAAAAGATTTTGGTCTACAGTTATCAAAAACCACCTCGTTTCTAGTTATCCATATTGTCCAGATTAGAGCAGCCGCCGCCGTTAATAATAAGGCCTCCCGAAATTTACCACCTCCCTTAGACCAAGTATTAAATAAATTCTCAAAATTAGGTGGAGGAGCCAGGCCAAACCTTAAATGTACGGCGCGCCACAAAAACTTGGCATATGCATAATCAAAGAAGAGGTGCTGAATGGTTTCTAAAGAGTGGCAAAAGGAACAAGTTAAATCACCATTCCAATTGCGTCTAGCTAAATTATCTTTGGTTAATATGACACCTCTCTTTAAATACCACAAGAAGATCTTTATCCTTGAAGGTATTTTGATTCGCCAAATATCTTGTGACACCCTAATCCCATTATTAATTAACGCAAAGATACATCGATTTAACTGAAAAAGATACCTGATGAATGTAAATCCCACACAAACTTGTCTCTTTCCCCTCAGAAGTTCACATCCTGGAGGGAAGCTACAATTCGTTGCCAGTCTCGCAAGTTTCTTCCCACCAAATTCCGACGAAAGGAAATATTCAGTGGGACTGAAGCTAGTACCGAGGCTACCGAATCCTGCTTTCTCCAAACTATGTTGAACAACGAGGGGAATCTATCTTTGAGCGGCTGCTTGCCCAGCCAAGTGTCCACTAAAACCGGGTTTGAGACCCGCCTCGCACCCGAAGGAGCCCATGCCCAAAAATGTATCTTTCACCTTCATCGACCTTTCCGTAAGTGGGAATCCCTAGCCTTTTGTAGCACCCACTTATCGTTTTATCCTTGACATATTTGTTCCGCAACAGTTCACGCCACATGCCGTCCCTCATTCAACAAATTAAAGAGCCACTTGCTCAGCAAAGCCATATTCGTAATTCTAAATTAGTAATACCTAGGCCACCTTGGTTTTTTGGTCGGCATAAAATTTCCCACTTTGCCAATCTGTATTTACGCTTGTGTTGATCACTCTCGGCCAGAGAATCTCGATCTATAGCAGTCTATTTTTGTAGCACCCCTTTGGGATTTCGAAAAAACACAGCATAAACATCGGTAAGCTAGAGAGCACCGAAGTTTATCGAGAACCCGGCCGTCCTCCAACCGACAGGAGTTTGCCTTTTCACCCACTAAGTTTCTTCTCAATTCTATCTTCAACTATTTGCCGCCTTTATTAGACAATTTCCTCGTATGCATAGGTAGACCTAGATATCTAAAAGGGAACTTTCCTATCTTACACCCAAACAGTTGCGAATAGAAGGCCTCTTGATTCTTCGCCTCACCAAAGCAGAAGATCTCACTTTTGTGAAAATTTATTTTAAGACCTGAGAGTTGTTCAAAGGTACTCAAAATGAATTTCATATTTATTGCTTTGTCTACATCATGGCTCATAAACAAGACCGTGTCATCCACATACTTGTAAAATAGACAAACCATCCTAAATGAGATGAGGGATGAGTCCATCAACTTGCCCTACCTCTCTCGGCTCTAGCAATTAGTATGGCCAACATGTTCGCCACTATATTAAATAGTATTGGGGACATGGGGTCACCTTGTTGTAAGCCCTTTTTGGTCCGGAAGTAGGGTCCTAGATTATCATTCACTTTAATATTTACATTACATACTCGAAAGTGAACTGCTGCACCCATTGACACCATCTTTGGAGAGAAACCTTTCATTCTCGTGAGCTTGTTGCAAGAAGTCCCAATTGACTTTGTCATATGCCTTCTCAAAATCAATTTTAAAAATAATTCCATCTTGTTTTTTAGTATGGAGCTCATGGATTGTCTCATGAAGGATTACAGCTCCTTCCATAATATTCCGCCCCTAAGAAGAACGCTTTGTTTGGGTCGGTCGTATTACCTTCGAAAGTTACTGCATTTAGTCGATTTGTTGCCACCTTAGTAAAGATTTTGAAGGAGACATTCAACAAACATATAGGCTGTATTGTTGGATGACTTTCGCATCTTGACTTTTTAGGTAGTAGAATAATAGTCCCGAAGTTAAGGCTATTTAGTGGTAGATTCCTTCATGGAACTCCGTGAACAGAGCCATTAGATCATCTTTAATAAGATCCCAAAAGACCGATAAAACTCCGGAGGGAAACCATCGTGCCCCGGTGATTTATTATGCTCCATTTGGAACACCGCCGCTTTTACCTCAGCTTCAGAAAAGTAGTCTGTCAAGAGTTGGTTTTCTAGATCAGACACTTGTGGGATGTCATGGGTATTGTTCTCCTGTAACATAACGTGAGACGTCTCCGATGGCCCAAACAAACCCTTATAAAAATTAGTAATATGATGTTTTAACAGGATATCCCCTTTGATTATATTGGCCCCATCCTCTAATCGGAAGATTCTTGTTTTCCGATGTTTACCGTTAGCAACCAGGTGATAGTATTTAGTATTAGCATCCCCCTCTAAGAGATGCTTAACCTTCGCCCCCTTGGTACCACTTGAGTTCTTCCTCGCGTAGTAATTCCGCTAGGCGCACCCAAACATGTTTAAGATTGATATCTACACTATTGAGCGTAGAGCTTTCGACTTTTTTATCTAATGAATCCAGCTTGTCTAATAAAGCTTTTTTCTCTTTTTTGTAGGCACCACTAACGTTCTTTGCCCACCCTCTAAGATATTGGCGAAGTCTTCGAATTTTAGCTTGCCAAATCTCTAGTGGGGAGCCCGAACAATAACACTATTCCGACTTGTGACACAACCTCCCCAAATCCTTCCCTAAGCAACCAGCCCAGTTCGAAGTTGAACTGAGGTTGGTAAGCCGAGGATGAATCTTTTGTGTTAAGGAATAAGGGGGTATGATCAGAAATCTCTATTCAGATCTTGAACGATTTGCGGTAGAATTTGGATTCAAAATCTGTACATACCAGAATTCTATCCAGTTTTTCATATGTCGGATTTGGCAAACTATTAGCCCATGTAAACTTACGTCCTGACATCTCTATCTCTCTAAGATTCAAAGAATCAATGACCGCATTAAATAAAAAAGGCTATCTATTATTGTAATTATCATTATTTTTCTCATCTGGTCTTCGAATAATGTTAAAGTCACCACCTATAATTATAGGTACAGTGTCCTTTTGAACAAACTCGCACCAGCTTCGGAAAGAAAAACCGATTTATGCTCCGATTTAAGCAGGACCATAAACCGAAATTAAATTGAACTTAAAATCGTCCTCCTTCTGGCGTAGCTTAAAGCGAATATAGTACTCGCCCTCGTCAATCTGACCAATATCAAAAATCGATAAATTTACACCTAGAATCATGCCACCTGATCGGCCCTTTGGAGGCATACGATTGCCACAGAAATCCCTGCCCGTGCAAATATTGTTCGAGTCGCTGTGGGGATGTTGGGTCTCCCGGTTTCGTATAAGGCTATAAAATCTAGATTTTTTCCTTTGTCAGTTCTGACAAGAACCTAAATTTTTAGGGTCCGCAAAACCATTGCAATTCCAAAAATACCTCTCATCTTGCTACCGATTTTGATTTTTTCCTATTATATTTTTTTTGAAATGGACTTGGGAAAATTCCCATGTGATACAGGGTCTTGTAGACACACCGGGTCACATCCCCCATCACCAAGGTCCTCGCAAATTTGGGCGCAAATTAAATTCAGTGCATCTAAATCAACCTTATCATCTAAAGACTGTATAGACTCCCCATCCTCAGTACTTCCCTTAGACCCAGAAACCTGTAAACTATCAGCCAAACGACTTTCTTCTAAATCCCTTAATTTTTTAAAGATAAATCTACCTGATGCTCATTAATACCTAGTGATATTCCTAAGGCAGAAGAAGAAGCTAATAAAGTAGAATCATCAAAAGCATTAAAAGAGGTAAGCAGCACGCCATTACCTTTAGTAGAAGGAGTATCCAAGTTCTGCTGGCGCTTTCAGCTTCGTTGCTTTTTCCATTGAGTCCTGATCCGAGGTGGCGGCTTGCCTCTTATCGGATCTCACTTGGCGACACTGCCCCACCACTTAATGCCTTTGAGCTTTTGATAGATCCACTTGACAGCATACTAGCCTTCCACCGAGGAGCCCCGTCTAAGGACATGCCGGGCGAGTGAGTAAGCAGAACCACCGGTTTAACTGCACTCTTCTTTGTCTCCACTGCCGAATGCTGCTGTAGGACCTCCCCAGAGTCCCCGGCAAAATCCTGTAAAGTGCCATCCACACCAACAAAGTCCTGCTGTGTTCCCGAGCCAAGATCCGTGCCTGTGAGTACACCATCAACAGCTTTATTCTGCTGCTGATCACCCACCACTCCGGCATCACTCGACTGGTTCCTGGGTTCATGACTGGCTGGTGGATGCTGGGACTTTTTCCCATCCAGCTCCATATCATCTGCATCTCCCTCCTTAGGAGGTACGTCATCCCCTGTGGTAGAGTCCATGTCAATAACATAAGGCTCACCATCGATCATATCCTTTTCCACCCGAAACTGTAGCTCATAAACAAAATCCCCAATAACCACATCCACCAAATTTGGGATGAGTTTAGGATCTAGCACGGCCACCTTCAATCTAGCCCTTCCAAATTTATTAGTAAACTTGGTGTCTACTGCTCGCGAAACACCCAATATTGAGCCAATTGCCCAAATGATAGGAAAGTCGCGAAGCTCTTTGGGGAGTCCCCGGAATTGCACCCAGACTTTGTCAATTTCATACTTAAAAACATCCTCAGTTCCTTTCTCAAATCTGATTTGTGCTTGCACTGTCTTAGTATTCATTGGACCCCAGTTAACCATGGTGTTAAGCCACTCAGCAGAAGGAAAACTAGTAGTAAAGGCATCTGACCCCTTGAGGTCGATAACCCAACTATTGCCAGGCAGTAGTTTATCGAGTTCCACTAAAAAGAAACATTTATAGTTCCCAGCAAGACAATTTCTAGTTTTGTGACTATGTGAGAAAAGAAGCATTTATAGTTCCCAGCATGAAATCAAAATGGAAATCTATTTGAAGTTAGCATATACTACCCACTACCCTTTATTAAGTAGACATCATCACAAGTAATGGGGGATGAATGCACCTTGAAGCAAGCAAACATTCAAGAGACTATATCCATATGCAAGCTGCATTAATACTAAAAATAAATCATGTTTTATTTAGTTGTCACCATAATCTAGTCAATTGTTAACTAGACTGTCAACTAAAGAACAAAGTACATAATTTTTGTATCCTACGTCAATGCCAGTTGCTCTACAACATAAATATTTTTTTCCTTGTCTTTTAAAAAGGTAGCCCTTGTAGATTTAACTAGTGATAGGACCTGAACTACTGCCTAAATGATCTCATTGGCCACACAATGGTTGTGGCTGGAGAACAAGTTAAAAATCATGATGTAACTCACTACCTCATGCAGATCTATGGTTATCTGTACTCTGATCACTTATGACTTTGTGGTTTGATTGCAAACTAAGCAAAGACCATCTATTATTTTTTCAGAGCTCTGAATTTAGGTGCGTGTTCTAAATGGCAGGAGTCACAAAATTAATCGAAGGACAATATTAACACCATGATGCATAGTCTAGCTCTTGAGAGAAATCCAGATAACATCATAGACCACAATCGGCACTTTGATCTGCATTTATATGACCAAAATGCAAACCTCAAGTTACTGCCCTAATGACTTAACCTCGAATGAAAATGCTCTGTATTATCTCTTGTTGCTTCTCTGCTGCCAGCCTGCCACTTTTCCAGTTTATAGCAGGGCTATGGGATGTCTTTTGTTCGATTCAAGCAAGCTTACCAATTCTTCCAGTTGGGAGCTCTTATTGGTTCAAGTCTTGGGGAGAGAAAGCTTCAGGTGAAGCAATCTTGAGGTTATGTGACTGCACCTAAATTTTGACATTATTATAGTTATATGATCCAGATATTTCCTAAACTCTGGTAATAATGTTCTCACTGGTTACTGATGACAATTTAGGAGGGCATACCAAAACCCATAATGTTAAAACTCCCTTGTACTTGTGCTATTTTTACTACAAAATCATATATGTTCATACTTTGATATTATTTACATGCACATCAGCTACTTGGACTACTCATGTTTTAAGCTAAGCTCTTATTAAATGCTTCCTTGTGACTGTTTGAATGCAATAAGAAGCAGGTCAATTTTTTTTTTTTTTGCGAGCCAGAAGCAGGTCAAAATTGTTGTATGTGATATAATGGATTGAGCTCAAGTGCTGTTAATGTGAAAAAACAAAACTTAATTAGAGCTGACTAATGAACCCTTAGAGTGCAACAAGCTGCAGTTTATGTTCTCGGAAATTAATCATCACCAAAGAATGGCAGATTTGATAACCGTCACCAATCTGCTCTCTCCTTCTCTCCCCCTCCCCTCTCTCTCTCTCTCAGGATTAATGTTGTCTTCCAAACAAGATCTAGTGCATTGCAGAGAAGATACAGTAAGTAACTTTTATCTAAACTGAGCATGTAACTGCCCCAAACCAGATTTCTATCATATAAAAATAGTAAAATATCTGTTACTACCATCTTCCTCTCAAACTTACTACCATCTTCCTCTCAAACTCTAATCTATAAATTCCCATCTGTCACACATCCCCCCAATTCTCCAACCAAATCAAAATCATGATAATTGAATTTTACATGTGAGAGTGAAAGCAAACAGTAAGCAAGCATTTGTTTACATCAATCATTGCCTAAAATAGCAAAAACAAATCTCACACGAAAAGGTACGGCAGGTTTGGGAAACCTCACCTCCGTGTGGGTTCGGCTGCTCAATCGCCAGTCAGGGAAGGTCAGCTCCTGGTTGCCTGGTTGGAGGCCGTGTCTGCGTGCGCCGCCGGGACGCCACGCCACGTCCACCACCGAGAAGCCGCGCCTCTACTTTAGTGTGATCAGAGTGTGCTTAATAAGTTTTGTCTAGGTTATTAGGAGTCGAATAAAATCTAGTGAACAATATAATTTTAAATTGGAGATGATGAATAGTTGCTCTGCTGTAATTCCTTTCAAGTGCCTAGTTTTCAACCTTAAATTCTTCTGAGTTTTGGACATGACTGCTTCGATATAAGAATTTACTCGAACCTAAAACTTGTGGAGGCATATGCTTGAACTAAGTCTAGATGATTAAGGCATATGATATGAGAAAATCAGAGCTGTTATTTGTCTTATTCTAGCAATACTAAAGTTCTAGAGATTTATCTTTTAAAAAATTAGAATCTTACATGATGAGCTCTTGTATGACAAAGTTTGAATTCCTACCAAAGCCATATATGATATATCCAGATTAGGAAAACCTTTGCTCATTTATGTTGCTTGCTTTGCATTGAATTTAGTCAACCTTTGTTGTATACCTTATGAGAGTTTTGTTATGCTTTTAAAATCAAATCCACTTACACACTTTACCCACATATGCATTAGTACTATGCCAGGAGTAGGCGCAATCAATTTTCTACTTCCATCTAGATCTACCTTAAAAATATTTTTCTCTTACACTAGGAGAACACCCAAAATAAACCCCATAGGACAAATCCCTATTTAATTGCTTTAAGTTCTTATCATTATCTCTCTAATTATTTTGTATTTAAAGAATGCATGTGGCTATGCAAAAGAAAGTGTATTGAAAAAAAGGGAGTAAAAATAGACAAGTGTCCAAGCAATTAAAATAATAGGTACTTAGATGCCCGCCTCCTTGTTTAAAACAAAGAAGAAAGAGAAAGAATAAAGATAGCCCATATTTTCCCATAAAAGTTTTAAGTTCCTAGAGAGAGATTTGTTCCCAAAAAAGCAAAAAGTAGAATTAGGATTAGTCACCATATATACACCTATCCAACATATTTCATACACATGCACATCTTGGTTTGATTGTATGACTTGACTCTCTATTGGTCTATTGTTTGACTTTATGATATATGAATTGCAAGTATTATAATAGAACCGCCCAATTTATAAAAGCATAAGTGCAAAATCCGCTCGCTAAATAAGCAATTAGTACACTTAAGCCCTTATAAACCAGGTAGTCCAGAAATCTCGAAGGATTTCAAACCAAACATCATCAAACAAGATCGTACATAGTTTAGCATCACTGATCACACGTTACAACAGTTCACAAATAGTTCGATAACATCAGAGCGCGAATAAGAGTCATTACAGACCCAGTCCCCAAATAAAGTAGTAAAAGCAAAGCAGTTTTGAAAGCTCAACCCACACACACTTAGTTTAATACAGTGCCAGTACTAAGTCAAATCCAACAAAAGCAAGTAGGAAGAATATTAAGATACGACCACGCCCTTAGGTCTTTTAATCCACAGGGTAGAGACAGGTCTCGCAATACCCATGGAAGGAATGGCCATCTACACAAACAACAAAGGGACAAAACCCTGAGTACGAGAAGGTACTCAGCTAGACTTACCCGTCTGACTCAAATAAAAAGACTCCAAGGAGTATGATAGGCTTTATCTGGGGATAGCTTGACTCTTTTGCGGAAAAACATAAGTAACCATTTTAAACCTGCATAGTGATAGCTCAGCTTAATCATTCCTATTTAGTCTAGGTGAGCACCTATACTAGTCATCACTTATATTTATTAATCATAATTAATTAATCAAAAAGTAACCATAGCAAGTTATAGTTTTTTCCATCATCATCATTAACATCATTCCATAATCATTACTATGATGGCGTAGCTCAAGTCAAGTGTTTACTGTCTAGGAACGATGGCGATTCGAATCGATTACAACTGAGCTCAAGGTGTATTCCTCACAGAAACCACGCTCACGAGCCAAGTGAGCTACAGGTAACCATGGCACGTATTCGGGAAGAAACGCGGTCTTGATAGAAAACACCGTTCCTAGGGGCCGCTCGATTGCCTTAGCCAGCATCGCTGGACCTCGGACTTACTCTTCGCGCCCATGTGGTCTCTATTGGTATAAATTAACTGCACCCTAAATTATTATTATTATAAGACTATCCATAAGCGCACAGATATAATACTAATGTAGCACTTCACCAAGATTATCCCGGTTTTAATATGGAACCCAAAGGAACAGTTGTGATAATGACTAAGTCTATAATTCTTAATCCAATGGCACAACCAATCTAGAGAATATTAAGAATGAGGAGTTAGCTAATGACTATCTAGTTCTAACAACCGATAAGCTTTGAATAATACTGTTCTAACTGGGCAGTAACCTGAATAAGAGCAGAAATCATAGCTCTCTCCTATCAAGCACCTATACACCTATCGATCCTATCAACGGGAAGTGGACTACAGAGGAATCAACGAAGCTATAAAGTCACCTTCGCGAACTACCACTATCCGGCTAATCAGGGGACATTCACAAGTAATCATAGTCTAGACACCACGTCTACACTATGAGATACTACTTGTTGGGGGCAAGGCGGGCGGTCAGCACCCCGCCTATCCCCCACGGCGCCAAGTTAGTCAAACCGCGCGACGGCCAGAGGCTGGGAGTGGATCTGAGCTTGGATTCGTCCCGTAGCCGTCGAACCCCCTGAATGGCACGTAGTTGGAGCAGAGCCCCGACAGCGCGTCAAATGGGAGCGACTAGACCTCCAACAGGTGAATTCGACGGGGCCATCGCAGGCGGAGCGTCGCAGCGGGAGGGCTAAAACGGTCCCAGAATTAGGATGTGCTGTAGCTATAAAAGGGGAGGGGCATCCCTCCCCAAAAGGAGGAGGAGGCCTGGGTGGTTTTCAGTGCATTTCAGCCTGCCACCTCGGCACTTTCACTTTGTGTAATTCATTTCCCAGCAACATAATACGAGTTCGTTTCCCTGAAACAACATTGGCGCCCACCGTGGTTGTTGCTCGAGCTTTCCATGGCTCCGAGGAAAGAGAAGAAGCAGGCGGCCGATGGCAGCCATGTCCCACAGCCGGCCGAGGGCGTTGCCACGGATGCAGTTGACCCACCGGTGCCTCCAGCAGGGGGCACGAGGTCCTGCTTTCAGCGGCCACCGCCTCGGCACGCGCAGGAGAAGCACCCGACGAGCTCGATGATGGTCGGGGCAAAATCACGATTGATGATGAAGAAGAAGCCGACGATGAAACAGTGGCTCAGGCCGCGTACCACAAGAAATTAAGCGAGTTCGAGCAAGACATCCATAGGCTCGAAGCAGAAAAGGAGCAACTCACCGAGCAGGTAGCTAAGAAGGAGCGCGAAATGCGCATACAGGACATGATCAGGTAGGCGGAGGAAAGCCAGAATGTTCTCAGGTGTGAAGTAGAGGCTCTGCGAAAGGGCATAGACCCTGGCACTCAGGAAGGGACACTCCCTGCCTGCCCCATGTGGACGATGAATATTGTGCCGGTGGATGATACCTCCCCACTCACACCGGAGTTGCAGCAATATCCATGGCCGCCGAATTACAAACCCAAGATCCCACTTTACGACGGCCAGTCAAACCCAAAGAAATTCCTGGCTGCGTATGAGACAGCAGTGTTCTCGGTAGGTGGAGACACCCAAGCATTGGCTAAGTCATTCATCCTTGCCGCGGACGGCGTGGCCCATGACTGGTTCATCACTTTGAAGCCACTCTCGATACAATCTTGGGACCAGCTCAAGGCGGAGCTGCTGGCGACCTTTCAGGGCTACCAGCTAGAAACAAAGACAACAAGAGACTTGATGAATTGCGTGCAGCGCGATGATGAGCCACTCGCCGATTATATCAAGAGATTCATACAGGTGAAAGTGCAAGCACTGAATGTGCCAGAAGCTACAGTAATCACCGCAGCCACAAAAGGCCTCGCAACCGGCCAATGCACCTTATTTCTAGCAAGATCTCCCCCAAGCTTAGTCGCAGATCTGTTCCGTATCATGAACGACTACGCCAAGTCAGACACCAATTTCTGACGACGCAAAGCCAACCAAAATTCTTCCAGACAGGCTCCAAAGATACCGAGACCCGCACAACAGCAACCACAGTACAACCAGAGAAGTGCAAGACTATTCCACGCAATAAACAACCTCCGGGAAGAGTCCGGAAGTTCTAACCAAGAACCATCCGTCGTCAGAGTGAGCCCCATCCTCGCAATTTTGAAGGTCCACCAAGAGGAAAAGGCGGCGGAGGCCCACGCGGCGGCCGAGGGAGCCGCGGCCGTGGAGACCGCCCTCAGAGACCACCGTACAGTTTTATCTACGGTGAAAATGCCGGGCACACCACCCGTGAATGCAAATGCTCAAAGCTGGCCAGGGACTTGAAGGAAAAAGACAACGCATCAAAAGCGAGCGAGGCCCCCAAGCACATATTCCACAACGCGAAAGCTGAGAATCCGATGTACAACCCAGTGTACCACCCCGCGGCCTCTGCACCGCTGTTGCATGGGTATGCTCAGCCAGGGTACACTTGGCCCCATCTGCATTTCACCCCTCATCAGAGTTTCATGCATCCAGCACAATCTGCGGCTATGTCATCAAACCATCAGCAGGAACAACCACAGTCCAGCCAGCAGAACCAGTGCCAACATCTGACCCAGGAGCAGCCAGCCGTGAACAACATCCTCCCATCAAGAGGACACATCTTCGCCATCACCGGCGGGTCAAACCAAGAACATGTCAGCAAAAAAGCCAGGAGGGACTACGAGTGAATGTTGATCGTCGCCCCAAGATTGTCTCTCAACAGGCCGACATGGTCCCAAGTTTCAATCACGTTCGACGAGTCGGATTTCCAGGTCCGAGATTTCCCTCACACCGACGCCTTCGTCACAAGCGCAAACGTGAACGGGTTCACTCTACACAACATTCTCCTCGGCACCGGCAGCTCGGCCGACATCCTTTTCATCAAACCATTTGAAGCGATGGGCCTCGACGCTCGAACACTTGAGCCTGCCGAAAACCCACTCTACGGATTCGGAGGAAAACAGATAAACGCAATTGGAAAGAAAGTCATCCCCGTATCGTTCACAGAGGGCGAAAGGGTCAGGACCAAATTGATAACTTTTGATATAGTGGCCATCGATTTTCCGTATACAACAATTTTTGGAAGAGGGGTAACAAACAAGTTCGAGATGGTAATCAAGCAGAGCTACCTTTGCATGAAAATGCCGTCCCCATTTAGAGTTATAGCAATCCATGGCGACCAAATAGCTGTGAGGCGAATCAAGGGAAAGCTGATGCCAGGTTATAGCTTGATAAATGAGATCGCAGGCAAGGAGTCAGAAAAGGAGGAATAAGAATGACGACACCAAAAGAGCCCGGCCCTTGGAAAAGGCGGTCGAATTCCGCTACATCCCGACAAGCCAGACAGAACCATCAAACTCAGAGCTGACCTTTCTGGGGAAGAGAAAGTTACATTGCTTGCCTTTCTACGCAAGAACGATAGGGTATTCGCTTGGTCCGCTGAAGGCCTCCAAGCAGTAAGCAGGGACCTCGCGTAGCATAACCTCAATGTCAGTAAAGAGGCCAAGCCGTGCAAACAAAGACTAAGGAAGATGTCCAAAGAAAGAGCCGAAGCGGCGAAAGCTAAAGTCCAAAGGCTACTTGACGCTGGCGTGATAAGACCGATACAGTACCCAGAATGGCTAGCAAATATGGTCATGGTCAAGAAGGCAAGTGGAAAGTGGAGGATGTGCGTTGATTTCACTGACCTGAACAGTTGTTGCCCCAAAGATCCGTACCCTCTACCAAGAATCGACATGCTTGTCGACACAGCAGCCGGAAGCGAGATGTTAAGCCTCCTAGATTGCTTCTCGGGCTACCACCAAATTTGGTTGAACCTGAAAGACAAAGAGAAAACTAGTTTCATAACACCGGGTGGCACTTATTGCTTTCGCTGAATGCGGAAGGGTCAAGGAACTCTAGGTCCATGTTCTCCCGAATGACAGATGTCATTTTTAGAAAGCAAAAGGTTGGAACCTCGTGGCGTATGTCGACGACGTCGTGGTCACCAGCAAGGTCAAAGAAGACCACATAGCGGACCTCGAAGAAACTCTCAAGAATGTCAAAAGCAGCGGACTTAAGCTAAACCCGAGTAAATGCATATTCGGTGTCCGGAAGGGTAAGATGCTCGGCTGCCTGGTATCGGCAAGAGGAACAGAAGCAAACCCCGACAAGATTCAAGCTATAACAAATATGCAACTCCCAAGGATAAGAAGGCAAGTCCAACAGCTAATCGGAAAGTTGGCAGCGCTTAATAGGTTTATAGCCAGGTCCGCCGAAAAGGGCTTCCCTTTCTTCAGGGTCCTACGGAACTCGAACCTGTTTGAATAGGGGCCAGAGCAGCAGAAAGCCTTTGATGAGCTGAAGACTTACTTGACGAAGCTTACAACATTATCAAGACCCTCCCCAAAGGCAGTCCTTCTTCTTTACATTGCCGCTTCACCTTCTGCGGTTAGCGCCGTCTTGATCAAAGAAAGGCAGCATAAAGACAAAATGAGACAATTCCCGATATACTTCGTATCGGAAGCCCTATCAGGGGCCAAGCTAAACTACTCCGAGCTTGAGAACATTGCCTATGCAGTGGTCATGGCATCACGCAAACTGAAGCCATAATTCCAGGCGCACAAGATACGAGTCCTCTCAACCCATCCGCTTGAGGCACTCTTTAGAAACACTGAAACAGTCAGAAGGATTGCGAAATGGGCTGTCGAGCTTAATGAATTCATCATTGATTATGAGCATCGCTCTACCATCAAGTCCCAAGTCCTAGTGGACTTCATCGCGGGCTGACACCTTCGCCAACAATACCACAATGCAGTTCGAGGAGCCGGAATGGACCATATCGTGCGACGGCGCTTGGGGCACGACTGGCGCAGGAATTGCAGCCATCCTCTCCCCACCAACGGGTCCGAAATTAAGATACGCAACAAGGTTAGAGTTTGTCTCAACGAACAACACGGCCGAATACGAAGTTGTACTCTTAGGCTGCAGAAGCCGAGGGCCTTGGGAGCGAGAAGATGCATGATCCTTTCCGATTCCCAAGTAGTGGTTGGCCATGTCGAAATGGATTTCGTAACAAAGGAGCCCAAATTGGCAAAATATTTGGCAGCTGTAAGAAGAATAGAAAAGTACTTTGTGGGGTTCACCATGGAACATGTCCTAAGAGGCGACAACGCCAAAGCGGATCAGCTAGCAAAGGCTACGGCCCAAAACGTACCATTGCCGCCTGTTGTTTTCTATCAAAAGCTCACGGCCAAAGCAATCAAAGAAGAAGAAAAACCGGCGTCAGTCCGCATCATAGCAAGTGAAGATTGGCGCTTTGAAATCCTCGCATACCTCAATGGGACATTCGAGCCCAGTAGCAGGCACGAGAGCGAGCGGATGCAATCTTGGTGCAAGCAATACTCCATAATCTCGGGCCAACTATACCGCAGCGGCCTCGTCGCCCCGCTCCTAAAGTGCATCAGCACTCAGGATGGCCAGACCTCGCTCAACGAGATCCACTCAGAGATGTGCGGAGCACACAGAGGCCCTCATGAGATCACACATAGAGCGATGCGCCAAGGTTTCTACTGGCCGACAGCTGCAGAAGACGCGAAGCAATTAGTCAAAACCTGCAGTGGATGCCAGATGTTCATGAAAAATCAATCCGCACCATCCGTGCCCATGAAAAGCATAGTCCCGACTTGGCCGCTCTAGGTTGGGGAATCGACATTGTCGGACCACTACCGTCCGCACCAGGAAATCTCCGGTTCACAGAAATAGCACTCAAATACTTCACAAAGTGGATTAAGGCAAAAGCCTTGGCGAAAATCACTTCCGGCTCCCTCAAAAGCTTCATGTGGCAAAGAATCGTATGCAGATTTGGTGTACCAGCCCACATAACCTGCGACAACGGCAAGCAATTCGACTCCACAAAATTCTGAAACTTCTACGCCGAGCTGGGCGTCAAGCTTACTTTCGCGTCAGTCAACCACCCACAGGCAAACGGCACGGTCGAAAGAGCGAACGGCCTCATCTTCTCGGCAATCTCCAAGTTGCTTTTCGACGCCAGGAAAGGTAAGTGGTCCACTGAGTTAACAACTGCGGTATGGGGTCACAACATCTCGAAGTCCAGGGCAACAGGGTTCACCCCATTCTGCCTCCTCTATGGCAAAGAAGCTGTAACACCGAAAGAAGTCAGGCTCGGATCATTCCGAACGCAATTCCCAACTGAATCATCAGACGAGCGACTCATCCACCTGGAAAGCACGGAAACCACAAGAGTGGTGGCCGCAAACAACCTCAGCAAATATCACGCCAAGACTAGATCATGGAGAGATAAGAAGGTCCTTCGCAAGAACATCAGACCCGGAGACATGGTGCTTATTCGTCACCCCGACAAGCAAGGTAAGTTGCAGTCCCAATGGTACAGGATGATTCGTCGCCGCCAAGCGAGTTGGCGAAAAAACATGTTCCACCTCTTCAATGAAGAAGGCGCTGAAACGACGCACACCTAGAACACCGACAACATGAAGCGTTTCTAGCCATAGAAGTAACAACACCAAATTCACAAAAGAAAGTGTAATTTTGTTTTCCTCGAATAGGCTTTTGAACTCGTTCAAGTATTGTAATTTCTGATTAACGCTTTCATCATTGGGGCCTCGCCCAAAGACTGCAAGTAATAGAATTCTCCTGTGAATCCACTGTGTACAAAGTGTAAGCCTAGAAAGCCGAATGCGAGACAAAGAAAACCTCCGTTTCGGTTATCGACAACTCTGAAGTAATGCAAGAGGATGCGGACTGCGATACGACTCAGCTAAGTCTACATCACCGTCCGTATCCATCCGAAAAAGCCTAAGGGCTCAAACACTTCGATCCCCCAAGCAGGCGAGAGGGCGAAGGTGAAAAGCCTAAGGGCTCAAACACACTTTGATCCCCCGAGAAGGCGAGAGGACGAAGGCAGAAAAGCCTAAGGGCTCAAACACTTCGATCCCCCAAGAAGGCAAGGGGCGAAGGCGAAAAAGCCTAAGGGCTCAAACACTTTGATCCCCGAGAAGGCGAGGGGACGAAGGTGAAAAAGCCTAAGGGCTCAAACACTTCGATCCCCCGAGAAGGCGAGGCGACGAAGGTGAAAAGCCTAAGGGCTCAAACACTTCGATCCCCCGAGAAAGCGAGGGGACGAAGGCGAAAAAGCCTAAGGGCTCAAACACTTCGATCCCCCAAGCGGGCAAGGGGGCGAAGGCGGAAAAGCCTAAGGCCTCAAACACTTTGATCCCCCGAGCAGGTGAGGGGACAAAGGCGAAAAAGCCTAAGGCTCAAACACTTCGATCCCCCGAGAAGGCGAGGGGGCGAAGATGAAAAAGCCTAAGGGCTCAGACACCGTGATCTCCTGGCAAAATGGGGGAAGAAGAGATTAAAAGCCTGTACAGCTAAAACACTTCGAAGCGACAAAAGCACGCTTCCTCAAAATGTTACAAAAGTCAATCCTGCGGTTAGCTAGAAAAACAAGACTGAAACATCCTCTAGAAGAGACATGAGAAACACTCGAGATAGTTACAATATCCATGTATGCCTCTGTCGTCGCCAAACAACAGATCAACATGAACCATCTACCACTACAAGCAGCGGTAGCGGTGAAATATCCTCACGAGCTCCACGGTATTTCTCCTGCGGGACCGCCGCATCAAAACGATGAGGCGATTTGGATGTTTCAGCGGCAAGAAGCAGACGCCCCGAGATCCCTGTGCTGGCATATGCGTGGGACTAACATTAATTGGAGCCTTCACACGGCACCGATGGACCATATCTCGCCTATCCTGTTAGAAGATGCACCCTCAACGCCGCAGCAAAACGCAACTCCAACACCACCGTGAAACGGTGGTGGACCTTGCCTTCCAGATGCTCTCTCATCCCCAAAGAAACCCCACAGCCATGGTTGTCGAGAAGCAGCTGCTAAACAATACTGCGCTGCAAGTAGCAGCGTTCCTCGGCACCCTCCCAATCCCAGGCAAACGGGACAAAGGGAAAACCCGGGGCTCACATGGTCAAGCACCAACCCATTCATGTATGGTAGCGCGCTTTGGAACGGCCGCTCTTTAAAACAAGCCAACCAATGCTAGGCCCCAGGCGGGGCCGGTGTCACATTAAATGCGTGAAGGACAAAAGGACAGTAGCGCCGTCCATAAATAGAGAAACCATAAACACTCAGAACATCGCTCTTTCAGGAAACCGTTGCAAAGGGCACGACACCTCAACCGGAGAGCACCATACATGGAGGTGGGCCTAGGAGGCATGCAGGAAGGAGAAACCCGAGTGGACGCCACCTTTCACGGAACACGGAACTGCCCTACGGTCGGTCATCCCACCTCCGGCACGCCGTAAAATACAATGCCTAAATGAGAGCCTAGCTACGCGCCAGCCACCCCAGCGAATGTGAGGGGTGGCACCTTTTCTGAAGAAAAACCAAGTGATCCGCCAAGGGGCTAGTTACGCTCCATTCCGCGGTCCAGTTTCACCAGCTGCCCCAGCGAATGTGAGGGGTGGCGCCTTTTCTAAAGAAAAACCAAGTGATCCACTAAGGGGCTGGTTACGCTCCATTCCACGGTCCAGTTTCGCCAGCCGCCCCAGCGAATGTGAGGGGTGACACCTTTTCTAAAGAAAAACCAAGTGATCCGCTAAGGGGCTGGTTATGCTCCATTCCGCGGTCCAGTTTCGCCAGCCACCCCAGCGTATGTGAGGGGTGGCACCTTTTCTAAAGAAAAACCAAGTGATCCGCTAAGGGGCTGGTTATGCTCCATTCCGCGGTCCAGTTTGGCCAGCCGCCCCAGCGAATGTGAGGGGTGGCGCCTTTTCTAAAGAAAAACCAAGTGATCCGCTAAGGGGCTGGTTACGCTCTATTCCGCGGTCCAGTTTCGCCAGCCGCCCTAGCGAATGTGAGGGGTGGCGCCTTTTCTAAGAAAAAGCACGCAATCCGCTAAGGGGCTAGTTACGCTCCATTTCACGGTCCAGTTTCGCCAGCCGCCCTAGTGAATGTGAGGGGTGGCGCCTTTTCTAAAGAAAAACCAAGTGATCCTCCAAGGGGCTGGTTACGCTCCATTTCGCAGTCCAGTTTTGCCAGCCACCCCAGCGAATGTGAGGGGTGGTGTGAGGGGTGGCCCCGAATCGAAGCAGCGAATGTGGACGGGTCACTCTCGCTCGGGGGCGTGGCTTCGACTCCAAGCGAGCGAGAAATCCACATGTATTTCGCGACAGCTTCTTTCGCAGCTTCAGCAAATTTAGCCTTGCGAGTGGCCTCCGTCCGCTCAAATTTCTCGAGCTCCTGAACCCGAGCCTCCAGGTCTCGTTTCTTCCCGGCATCATTCTCTCGCTCGCGGCATAGCACCTTCACCTCCTCCTCCAGGTCCTGAATCTTCTTCGACTTTATTTCGACCTCCTAAGGGGCTGGTTATGCTCCATTCCGCGGTCCAGTTTTGCCAGCCACCCCAGTGAATGTGAGGGATGGCGCCTTTTCTAAGAAAAAGCATGTGATCCGTTAAGCGGCTGGTAACGCCCTATTTCGCGGTCTAGTTTCGCTCTCTGCCCCAATAGGCGTGAGGGGTGTCAGTGACTTAACAAAAGCTCATTGAATCGCCAAGGGGATCATCAACAATAGCAGTATGCGAAAATAGCCCACATCAAACAAAGACCAGGATCGAGCCAAAATGAAAAAACATCAAGGTTCACTATAAAGAGCATGAATAAAAAGCAATATCACCGGTCCCCATTCGCCACATCCTCCTCCTCCACGGGCTCCACTTTTGGCTCTAGGAGGGCGAGTTCGAAGCACCGTAGCAAGCACCTTCGGAGCGACGGCGCATGCATGCACCTCTCGACGCCGATTAGCTACCACGGAGGGATCAAGTCGCGCGAAAAAAATCCTTAATCTTAGCGTCCGCAATCATGACACACGAGAGCCACGAGTCCATGAAGTTGGACAATTTCACGTCCAGAAATTTTTGGCGATGACGAAACCAAGAAGATCTGCAACATGAAGGCCATCTCGACAGATGGCCAAGGGCCAAACAAGTTTGGGTTGCGCAGGCCCCTCACCGGGAACCTACGCAACAACCACAACGCAGTAATCGTTATTACAAGACAACCAATTTTTAAGCACAACATTCGCGCAATCAAACAAGATAACGTCTTCCGGGGCCACGCCCACATCCGAGGGCGAAGCAGCAGCGCCTGGGATCGACGGCGTCCCCACATCATCCAGGCCGCGTCGCTCTGCGTCATGGGCGTCGCGCTTCTACCACGTAGCCTTTAACCAAGAAGATAAGGCGGTCGTTCTCCTCGTTGTCCTACGAAGCAAAGGAAAACAATGGTCAAATTCGGTGAAGCCACGATCACCCGAAACGCACAATAACACGAGCTGAAGACAGCAAACCTTGGCACAGCTAGCGGCCGCCCACATAAGAGCGAGGTCGCTACTCCCCGGCACCAAAACTGCTCAAAAAATCGAATGCCAACAAAGCATTCCCCTCGGGAGACGTGCCGGAAGCTGTCCCACATTGCTGAGATCGACGACGGCCACATGCTCGCACTGCGCATCCCCAAGCTCGGCGCACAAAGTGCGGAAGGCCACAGAAGCGGTGAAGTCACGAGCGTGATTCAAATTGCCTTCCAGGGACTCAAGCTCGCCCAGAATCCAAGCAGCGAATGTGGACGGGTCACACTCGCTCGGGGGCGTGGCTTTGACTCCAAGCGAGCGAGAAATCCACATGTATTTCGCGACAGCTTCTTTCGCAGCTTCAGCGAATTCAGCCTTGTGAGTGGCCTCCGTCCGCTCGAATTTCTCAAGCTCCTGAACCCAAGCCTCCAGGTCTCGTTTCTTCCCAGCATCATTCTCTCGTTCGCGGCGTAGCACCTTCACCTCCTCCTCCAGGTCCTGAATCTTCTTCGACTTTATTTCAACCTCCATCTTGAGGGACCGGTGGGCAATCTCCCTCTGTTTCGCCAGGGTCCGTGAAATGGCGAGAGCCTGCGAGAAAAGAGCACAAACCCGCGTCAGCGTCTCTGTCAAAATGCACAGTGCGCAAACCGAAATAGGCCAAAAAGTGCGCTCACGCTGATTTCGTGGAAAGCGGCAGCATCCGCAAGGGAGGCGCTATCAACTTTCAGCAGATCGCGCTCCACCTCGGGGAGGGACATCGGCCGGGCGCGGAAGTCAACGTACTTCGACGTGGCCTTGTCGATATCCGAAAGGACGCCAACCTCACGGTAATCAAAATTGTAGGCCAAATCCGCACGAGAAGAGGTACCTAGAGCACGAGCAAGTTGGTAAGACTGCTCCTTTCGCGGATCTGTATCTCCAGAGGAACCGGATTCGGAATAGAAGCGAGGCTCACCATAGTCCCTAGGATAAATGGAAAGATCCAAGCAGCCGAAACCCAAGAGCTCTGTATCAAGCGTCTCTTGAGTCACGCGAAGACTTTCGCGGAAGAATCGGCTCTTACCAGCGTCTGGCCCCTTGCTCTTCGAGAAAGCAGAATCCCGCTCCTTGGGCAGGCAGGCCTCAGGGGCATCGGCGGCCTTGACCTTCTTTGCGGTCATCACCTTCGCCCTCTTCGCCACATCCTCTGCCTCGCAGTCACCTTTCCGCGAATGCTTCTTCGACTTATTAAAGGTCGGTATGTCAAATGATGACAGGTCATCATTGAAAGTGGATGCAACGTGCCCGGAAGCACGGGGCTTGGTCGGCGCCATCGGTTCGTCCGATTCCGAACCCTAACAAAGGGAACAATAATAGTAACCACGGGTCAGAATAAAGGAAGCGAAATTAAAAGCGAAAGCAGCACACCAAATAACGCGAAGCAAGCGGACCTCTCCCCCCGAATCAATCTCGATAACAGGTATTTGGGCGTCGAATGCCACCTTTCGATTCCGCTTTACGGGTCTCGCCGCCCTCTTCTTCGCCTTCCCTTTGACCTGGCGAGACCCACCGGCGGCGGGCACCGCCAAAACCACACTCGGCGCCCCCGCTTCCGCTGCGGATCCATCCCGTTCGCCGTACTGTACTCCCATCAATTCGAAGGCACAATTTAGACGCGCGTGGTCACCAAGAGCTGCCCGCTTTGCTTTCAACTCCCGGCCAGTAACAGGACCGCAGATCAAATTTGCGCGCTCCTCCACGGATCGCACATATGAGGCGTCGCTTGAGAATTGATCAGGGCGCCTACAGACCAGAACCGGGCGAGCGTAACCGTCCACTTCGGTAAAAGCAGCGAATGTGTGGGAAGCGCATAGAGGGGCCTTCCGTAGAGCAATCCATTCCTCGACCAAGTCGCGACTCGTCTGAAACTAGGCGGTCTAAGCGAATGCCTCCTCACTTTCGTGGCATCCAGTAGCCCCAGCTGAGTACTGTGGTTTCTTATCACCGACCCATGGCATGAGCTCAGAAACAAGGCGAGATGCACACGAAAAGCCCCCGCTCCGTGCCATGGCGACATCCGAATCAGAGCAAACGCGATGGTAGAACCAAAAGCTGTGCCATTGATCCCACTTGTTTCTGTAGGTGTGAGCGATTCCATGAATTCGCTTCGAGGTTTTTGGGACGAAGTTGTAAGCCCCGAATTCCACACTGCTGCCGTCTTTGGCCTTCACCGGACTACGATGCAAAGTGTAAAAGTGCACGAATGCATCGATTGAGGCAGTCCGACCCTGCATCTTCATGGCAAAAGCGAAAACCGCCAGGCGCGACACTGCATTGGGAGTGAACTGATGGAGTTGAAGGTTGTAGCGGTCAAGGACACCGGCGACGAAATCATCTAGCGAGAACCGCAGATCGGCAGTGAAATAATCACGAAAGACAACCGCCTCGAAAGGTTTCGGCTGCGGAACCTCCTCGTCGCCAAGGGCTCGAAACTGCGCAGGCTCGCATGCAGTAAAAAACCTCCGCGCAACATAGCTCTCAAGCTCTTTCGCATCGACAAGCGATCGGCCCAAGTGAAACACCCCCTTCGCGGCAAGGGATGCAGGGCAAGTCCCAACTGACTCCGATTCGCCAGACTGTTCAGCTTCGCCAGAGCCGCTCGTTTCACTCGCACTCTTTCGGTCAGGCGCTTCGGACACACTGGCTCCTCCCATAGCGTGACCCTCCTCCCCATCCGAAAAATCAGACGAAGAGACGTCCAACGAGGACGACCCGGATCCGGTGAAGATGACCCAGACGTTACAGATGAAGGTGTGGCATTCGGGCGATCCTCTCTTTCACTGAGATTGTCTATAAACGCGGTCTCCTACCCATCTAACCGCCCTCCGCTAGAGCCCTCTGCCGCAGACATCTAGACAAACAAAAGGCGAAAGAAGAAAACACTAATGGGAAGGGGCCACCCAAAAACAAGCGCGAATTAAAGTTTAACATCAAATATCGCAAAAGAGGCAGAAAATAGAAGCAGAATCGAAATCAATTGCAAGAAATGGATCCATACCTTGTAACCGTGAAGACGAAAGGGAAACAGTCACCGCGAAGGTGAGTCACTGGACGAAAGCGAGCGCCAGAACTCAAGCAATCCGCGGAAGCAGCGAATGCAAGCACAGGCGTGGGAGCTCCAAATGACAGGGGTGACCACCCCCCTCCCCGTCGGCAAGGGCTTATATAGCCCCCTGAACGGGTGCGAGCACAGGTCCCGAGGAATTCGAAGGCGCGCAACTGCCCAGAAAGGCACGCGCCCCAAACCAATTTTTAGGCTAAAAAAGAGAGAGAAAAACAAAAAAAGAAAAAAAAGAAGAAGAAAAAGAAATCCCAATCACCCAAACAAAGGAAACATTCGCCGCTCGAATCCGCCTTCGCGCAGGTGGCACCTTTTGGGATGACCCACACCCCCGCGAACGTAGAGCGGAGGGGCGGCTCAAGGGGCTATTGTTGGGGGCAAGGTGGGCGGTCAGCCACCCCGCCTATCTCCCACGGCGCCAAGTCAGTCAAACCGCGTGACGGCCTGAGGCTAGGAGTGGATCCGAGCTTGGATTCGTCCCGTAGCCGTCGAACCCCCTGAATGGCGCGTAGTTGGAGCAGAGCCCCGACAATGCGTCGAATGGGAGTGACTAGACCTCCAACAGGTGAATTCGGTGGGGCCATCACAGGTAGAACGTCACAGCGAGAGGCAGAGTGGATCTCCTTCCGAATGCATACGCCGAATGAGCGCGATGAAGGTTGCGGCCCGGTTGGTGTCGCTCATCTCGCCTCTTTGGTGGATGCGTCGGGCGAATGCGGCGACTCGTCGCACTCGGCCCGCTGGCTTCGTTGGCAAATTTGCATGGCGAGCGTCTTGGCCCCCGCCGAGACTGCTCCTTTCGCATAAAGGGGCGAATGCCCCTACGGATGTGCGGGCCAAAATTGATGGGGGTTGTTCTACTTTGTCCCTTGGCAGGAGCGAATGACACCCCTCCATCCTGCGGGCGTCCTCTAATCTGTGTGCAGGTTCCGCGTCCTGCCCCCCAAGGGGCGGGACGGCGCCGTCGACAAGCAGAGCAGGCAAGTTGCCAGGTTGGGCCCGAGCGTCAGAGGACCAAGTAGGTGGTACCCTGGGCAGGCTTCATCAGGGGAAGGCGCAGAAATCCAAGTACAGAAGAGCCCCTAGGGTTTGCGACTTCCCAAACTGGTGTTCCCCTAGATATGAGGGGTAAAACGGTCCTGGAATTAGGATGTGTTGTAGCTATAAAAGGGGAGGAGGCATCCCTTCCCAAAAGGAGGAGGAGGCCCAGGTGGTTTTCAGTGTGTTTCAGCCTGCCACCCTGGCACTTTGACTCTGTGTAATTCATTTCCCCGCAATATAATACGAGTCCTGCTTTCCCCGAAACAACACTACTTCAACCTAGGAGCTACCAAGATCAAAGCACTCAATATGAGTTACAAACCTAAGAACAAATAAGAACTACTGCTTACTTGAATCAGAATGTTGAATACAAAAGTACCTCAGAACGCAGCTCTGGGCGAGGGAGCTAAATCCACACGAATACAAAATATGAAGAAGCTCGACAGACAGGACTCCTCTCGAATCTCTACTCTTCTACTTATTTGTCTAATCTCACTCTTGATTGCTGGCCTAGATCTAATGGATATCTATCTAATGCTTCGGGCTCTTTGGCTTTTGATCTGGCATCCTCCAAGGGGGTCTGGCCCTTTGTTTATAGCCCGGTGGGATGAATGCGCATCGTTGGATCAAACCGACTTAACCAAGGGCTGAGATGACTCCTCAGATGCGGTGGAGGAAGCTTCTAGAAGACGGCACCAAACCCTAGAGGGGGCGCCGCCCGACGCAAGTGTGGGGCCAACTGACCCCCACCGGCGGGGTTTGCGGGTCCCGTTGCTTTCGGGTGTCTTCTAGATCCTTCCCACATCCTGATGGTGATCATTTCCTTCACGGATAAGTTTCGTGATAATTATGCATTCTAATCCCTCTTTAAGGCTTTTCTAGATAATTCTCTAGAAAATATATAATTCACCAAAACTCATGGAAATTATTAGTAATAACCCTATTCTAGTAGATATTCATGTATAATGCAGGGATAATTGATAATAAAAATTAGACATTAATAAGTGTCAACAATTACCCCCACACTTAAGCTTTTACTCGTCCCAAGAAAAAGGTTGGTTTTAACTTATTCGGTCTGAGAGAATAAAATATTTAAAGCATAACTTAAGAATGAATTGTATAAAATTAGTCTAGTCATCATGCACTCAAGGAATTCAAGGTATCTACCATGAATCTTTGAGTGGTTGGAGAATAGAATAGCTTGAAACAGATCACTCTTTTCCTTTAATCAAGTCTATTGGAGAGTTAGTAGATTTTTGCAAATAAAACTTAGCTCGACCTTCTCCATTTGTAGTACTCTCGAATCACTAATATATTTGGTATTTTTGTATCCTTACCAAGACACTTAATGATATTCTTTATCCTACTTCTGAAAAGCTTATGTGGATCTTTAGGTAGGTATAGATGTGAGATCTTACTTGTATTGCATATATCGTAAAGTCAAACAATGAATCCAGAGAGAAATAAGGCATATAATCGAATCAAGCTTTATTTGGTGGAATATAGTGGAATCCTAATTCTACCTTGCTCTTTGGAAATGTAAACCTCTCCTCTTAAACAATTGAGTTTATACAGAGAGTGTGAGCTATCTTTTTTTTTTCTCTTTTTTTCAAGGAGGCGAACATCTAAGTACCCATTTTTTAATTTCTTCAGACACTTGTCCATTTTTTATACTCTATTTTTCATTTTGCATAGCTCATACCTCTTTTGAATTTAATAACAGAGAGATTCCAATAAAACATTGAGCATTTATTTAGTGGAATAAATTGCTATTACTCTGATTAGAGTAATGCTTGTGTGGAAGTGGCACTTGATTCAAAAATATGACAAAGTTCTTCAAAGGATCACAGAGGTTGACCAAACTCAATATAAAGACAAGTAATATATGTAGAAAGTTTCTATCCTATATATGGCTCTGGTAGGACATAGTTTCACCACAAAGGAGAAGTGCAGCTAATTATTTTAATTTTTTCAAAATAAAGTCTCCAAGGACAAAACATCAGAAATTGAGTTCTCATTATTGTACTATCTTGTGTTCCACAACAACTTAAGCAATCACAAGGTCCCTATAAGTAGTTTCCAATAGTAATTATGACTTCTAGAAAAGTGTTATGCAATTTATTTTTAAGTCATGAATTAAATAGTTTTACCACCCTTTAAAGCATTTTAATATGTGAAACTTTAATGCAGATCGAAACGGAAGTCGAATGTATGCAATTATACCATATTGGGCTCAAACCTAACCGTGACCGAGACGAGGAGGCAGAAGGGGGAGATAGGGCACCGGCTGGCCTGTAGGGCGCCGGGCAGTGTGCCTGTGTGGCCCCTCGGGGCCCACTTCACCGTGCGTGATCCTGGTTCGATTATTTTTTGAATTATGTAATTTTTTTCCGAGCGAATTGAGTTCCGTGGTTATGATGTGCCTCCCCCACACTTGTTTTCCTGTATACTTTTCTGTGCAACATGTGGAGACAAACACACACCAAGAAAATAGAGAATAGAGTAGATAAAGAAATACTAAAACATCAATATTAATAAAAGATAAGGCACTTTACTCATTATGATAGTAATAATAGGTAACTAGACATACGCTTTAACGACTGAGCTAACGACTGCCCTAGCTTATTAGGCTTTGTCCTAATAAAATACATGACCCAAAAAGACTTAATAATATAATTTAACCTAGCACACTTGTGCCTTATTACATAGATAATTGGGGCAACTTAGGGCTGCCCTTCCTTAGTGAGATCCTCGAACTCATCCTTAAGCTTCTCAACCTCTGCTTCAAGCTTATCTTTGTCGCGCTTGAGACTACGGATTAACTTGATATTAGTTTCTATCTGTTTAGCCATGTCGCCCATAATCTTAGTCCTCAGATCATCAGTCTTCTCTAAGCCTTTAACGGAGTTAGAGAGGCCTTCAATCCTTTCACTGAGAATTTGTAAAGAGAGTTGAGGCTATTTAGGACCTTTTTTTTAGTGCTAATGCTGGTGCAGCTCTCTGTCTCTTAGGCAGAGGTGGTATAAAATCGGTGTAGCAAACTTGGTTTGGTCGTGCACGAACTCCTTTGACAGTGGGGTGAGCAGTGGTGTACTTCACACATATTAGCATCCCGTTCTTGTCGGTCTTGACCGATAAGAGTCGTTCGTTGTCCCTTGGTGGAAGAAGCGGGGTGCCTTGGGGAATAGCATCTGCTTTCCCTTGGTACCATCTTCGAGCAGCAGTCTTGCAGGTCGTGATGGCAGACCAAATTGTGCTTGCACATAGTAAGCTTGTTCATGTTGCTGAGGCACCGTAGCAACATGCTTCGGTGGCACGACGGCGAGAGGCTTTGGCTACGCAATGATGAGGGCCATTGAGTCATCACTTGGGACATTGTTGAAGTCCGCGCCGTAGGAGATGATTGCTTTATCGGCCATTGCTGCTAGATCTAAACTGGAGAGTTTCTCTGGAGGAGAGAGGTGGCTGTTGCTGGGATACAATTGAGGGAGGTCTAGGTGCGTATTTATATGGGTTTTCAGGAGACAGGATGAGGACAAATCTAGGTTCTACAGGGTTCGTACGAAAGAATATCCGCACGTGATGGGATCATATGTGAATATGCTAAGGAAGAGTGTAGAAGGACACAGAAACGAGTCAGGACGAGAGGGGGCAGGGGGCGCCGTCCGGCCCCTATAGGGCGCTGACCGGCCCCACCAAGAGGCCCTTCGAGGTGGCCGTGCTCGTGGTGCCTCTATACTCTAACTACTTCCTATTGGTTGCGGTGCGCGATAGTTTTTTTGTAACGGATAATGATGGGACTAATAAGTTGGTAATTGGATAAAGTCCAGCCCATCAACAACCCCTGAATTAAATGGTTCTAGAAAAGTTTAAGTCGGTGTCCATTTACCTTGAATAACGTACCTTCATGTGATTGTAGAGTTACCGCTCCATGTGGTGATGAATTCACAACAGTAAATGGTCCTTCCCATTTACTTCGTAATTTTCCAAGCCCAAATAATTTAAACCTGGAATTAAAAAGTAATACCTTATCTCCTGGTGCAAACTCCTTCTTGATCCTCTTATCATGCCATCTTTTTGTTCTTTCTTTGTAAATCTTCGAATTATGATAAGATTTTTCTCTCCATTCTTCTAATTCTGATAGTTGCATTTTTCTCTTTTCCCTAGCAGCTTCAAAGTCCATGTTCCATCTCTTGATAGCCCAAAGTGAGCCTTGTGCTCTAATTCCACTGGTAAATGGCAGGTCTTACCATATACTAGCTTTGCATCTTCTTGGAGTGTAAGGCAGTTGCTTTCTGAGTGTTCTATGTCTCTACATTCTTCACAAGTCATGCAGGAGTCATTGATGTGCATGACTGCTGATAGTGGATAGTGTCAACCTTTAATAGTGCAATAAACATGATAAATGATCAATCCACTTGCAAATAGAGAAGTCTAGGGTTTTATCATGGTAAATACCGGGCGGCCTCCCCCTAAAACAAAACCCTACGTCCTTCTGGAAGCTTCCTCCACCGCCTTTGAGGGTTAATATCCATCGTACCTTAAGTCAGTTTGATCAAACGGCTGTCGTGCATCCCACCGGGCTATAAATACAGGCCTCTCTAGGGGCACCACATTATTATAGAGATGTAGAGGCGTCCCTCGAATGGATGACCTCTCACCTCTAGAGAATTAGGGCTAGACTTTCCAATGTAGTAGATTAGTTCTAGTTGAGAGTTAGGGAGAGCGAAGCTACGCCACGGTTCGAAGAGTCTTCGTAGTCTTGGTATGTCTTTGTATTTATTCTTTGTAAGACTTATGCTTTAATATATTTATCTTCTCTATTTACTTTATGCCTTTCGTATTATGTTTAGTATAGTTGTTATATCTTGGCATGGCACCTCCGCTCGTATTGAGTGCTCTGGTTATCATATGTGATTAGAGTAGTAATCTTTAGTGTAGACATGGTGTCTAGGCTAGGGTTTACCTGAGGTTGCACTCAATCCCACGGTTAGTTGTGGTAGCCCCAGAGGTGACAGCTCTGTTAGGCCTTCATATTCTACCACGTTCGGGTTGATGTTTCGTAGAGTTGTTGGCAGCCTTCCCCAACTACCTTCTTCCCAGTCTTATTCGAGAGTTGGAAAGGTACTGCTGCTCCAAAGTGCTATTGTGTGATTGCTATATCTACCCATGAATCAGTTATTATAGAACCCCCAATGGAGAAGTGTTTAGGAACCTTGAACTCTCCCGTTGTCCTCTCACTTTAGCTATCTACTCTTTTTATCATAGAATTCTCCTGCGTGCTGTGTCATTTATGCATAACTCCTATCATTTATCATTTATCCCCTACTCTAGTCTAGTTGGTGTACTAAGTTAGTAGATACATGATGATGAATTATCAATGTCTTTATCCATTGTTTTCCAAAGGTAAAATATAAATAATGATACCCGGAATACTCCCCAGAAAATGCTACAATGGTTTTCTCGTGGCGCTTGCGGAATCCTTCATATTTTAGTTGTGCATAAGAAATACCAACAAGCATTTTTGGCGCCGTCTTGGGAAACAATTGGCGTAAAGATTTTGATAATGATCTTGATATCTGCTAATCTAGTTTGCCACTAGCTTTGGTAGGATTACCCCTTGTTTTGTTGAGTTGTGGAATAAGCAGGATATCAACCGCCTCAACCTTCTAGTGAAATTCCACAAGAATAAGACATGAGAGATATTGAAGAACTCGGGTGCCTGAACATTTATGATCCATTAACAATGGAGCCCCGCCATCTCATAGGTTTGTATAAACATATATATTATTCTAACCATGTGTAGATTGGAGAAGAAAAATCATCATTACATGAATTTAAAGTTCATCACATGTGATTTAATAAAGATCGGCTGCGCTACTCACAAATACTATTGTGAGTCATGGTAAGTTTGATCAAGAAAGGTGAGAGTCTTGCTCATAGGCTTTAAATTTGATGAGTAGTTATCCTGTTGCATCCCACTGTATGTTTATTTTGAACAATCCATGCATCTACTTCACCTTATATTAAATGCACAACATGTTTTGTTCCTTTCACACATGCATCTCTACTTAAAATAATAAAAAAACATTCTCACCGTGCAAGATCATGCTTTCATCTCTATTTGAGTATATCTCTATGTGCTTTCATGCTATCTTTGTTTGCTATAGTATGCTTTGGTTTGGAAATACTGCACATACTTTCATAGGATTTTAAATTAAGCGTGATGCTTAGGTTAAAAAGCCTACCTTAATCAAATTAGACATGGAGTTTAGTTTGGTTATTGAACTAGAAATTGTTGTAGTAGACATTGGTTATTTTGTTGGACTAACCTCTGCAGAAACTCTCAAATTTGATTCGGGTAAGTCAAGAGATGAACTCACATCAAGAGATGAATCAAGGCATGTGATGAAGTCTAATAACTTTGCACAAAGGAAGATACAGCTCATTCTCCATGGAAGAGCTGTAAGTATCAAAGTTTATTCACTTAATCTTTTGTCGCAAGTTACCTTTGCCTTGAACCATATAAAAATGCAGCTACTAGCAAAATTTGTTCAAAGAAATCTATGCTAAAGTAATCCTCAAAGTCCATCCTTTTATTAGCATAGATGAAATTGGCATTGATTAGAGACCATAACCCACATTCCAAACTTGTTGCAATCCTTCGGGTATGTGTCCACTAACATTCTTGCAGAAAAGAAAAAATAAATGTCTGATCATGGTTCGAAATGAAAAGAAAGGAGAACAAGTGTATAGAAAGGACTAAGATAGAAAGAAATGGATGAAAGAGCACTTCAACACCTTCTACACTTCACCATGGTAGTGGACCAATCACCTAGTAAGACATAAGGTACATTTACCGAAGCCTCATGCAACTTTAAACTACATTCAATGTCTTATACCATATTGCTAATTGTCTTAGTTATCCTTACCATATGTCATGTTTAGTTTGCTAAAACTTTAAACAACTAAAATACTCTTTTGGTTCACCTACATATTCTTGGTTCTATAAATATCTTTAGTCTTTTGAACTTCTTTACTCTATTATAAGTATGCTTCAAAATATTATTTAAACATTATAACATCCAAGCATATTTGTATAAGAGTTTGATTGTATATACAAACTATCCTATCCTATATAAAAATGTTTACATCATATTTGGAGACTTCATAGAATCAAATCAAGGTTAGAGCTATTCTTTAAAATTATATCTTCGCCTTTAACCTTGTTGAAAAATTTGAAGTAATGGTGAATCATTTAAAACATGAGTTACTGATTAATCTTTAACTACTTGGTAAACACTATCCATACTTTAAATAAATAGTATATTCCTTCGGTATGTGTTGTCTACTAATCCCTTGCAGAGAAGAAATAATGAGAGAAGCGAAGTTTGAAAGAGTGAGAAAGGAGTACAACATATGAGACAAGATGCTAATGAACAACTCAAGATGCAAGGAAGCAAAAGACCATTGAAATTCATCCACCCTTTACCACATGGTGTCATCACACTCCAGTAATAAAGATTGGCTTCGAGATGTTAACAAAAGAAAAGAAGAAGGTGGCATCACCATTGGAAGCGCCACTAGTGGAGACACCACCTCAATCCTCATCCTTAGGAGAAAACCGAAGTATTCAATTAATGAACCACTGCAAGGAGGAGTCTAGTTAGAAGGACTCAAAACATCGAACCCTCGCCGGGAGGTAACATCGGTAGTTATCCATATTCACTTTCTTACATTGCATGATTTTATTCTCTTTAGCATATTTACTTTTCTATATTAGTATTGCATACAAAACAATAAAAATAAATAGCTATGCATTAGGTCTGTATTCATGCATCTTCAAAACTCAAAGCCCCATGTGAAACTCTTGTGGTATAAAAACTATAGGAGTGCTCACTGTGGGTGGCCTATAAAATAAAAAAATATATATCATGCGTGTGTACCTTCCGCATATGAACCCATAAAATCTAAAAATATTAACTGAGCATCCCGCTGCAATATTGCTATTACAAAAAATACTTTAAAAAACCTCCACAACACCTAATCCTCTAAAAATGGCTAATCATTGGCTTTTTATCCTAATACTATTCCACGAGTTTTGGTGTTTTATGAGAGTTTTCTGCAGGATGACTCCAAGAGCCAGCTCACCTAGGTATCTTCATCCTCATCACTCGAAGCACATCTTTCCGATACACAACTAACCCCTGTGTGAAGGAAGTAACTTTATGGGTGATGAGATTGAAGTATTTCTCGGCAACACTTGCTTTTACAAACATGAGCTCCTCCATCGGGACCACTCAATTTCAATGCTCAACCATAGCAAACATCTAGCTTGGGGAGGGCATCCCCTAGTTATCGTGTAAGTATACCTATGTGATTATCGAGTCCGTCTTATAGTTATAAAATACCAAAAATATGTGGGCACATGAAGGTCCACGTCCTCAGAGTCTTTTATGAGTCCATTAGTCTAAAAAAAGAAATAAAAAGATGAATAACAATTAAAACTAAACAAAGATACTTTAGCTATTTATTAAGGTGTGATCATAGAGTGTGTTTATAATTCTATCTAGCTTGTTAAGAGTCAAACAAAAACCGAAGAACAATAAAATTTTGTCTTGAAGATGATGAATAGTTGCTCTATCGTAATTCCTTTTAAGTGCCTAGTTTTCAACCATAAATTCTCCTAAATTTTGGGTATAACTGTCTTGATATAAGAATTTACTCAACCTGAAACTTGTGGAGGCATATGCTTAAGCTAAGTCTAGGTGATTGAGGGATATGATATGAGAAAGTCCGAGCTGCTATTTATTTTATTCCTAGCAATACTAAGTTCTGGAGATTTATCTTTTAAAAAACTGAAAATTTTACATGATGAGCTCTTGTATGACAAAGTTTAAATTCCTATCAAAGCCATATATGATATATATTTAGAATAGGAAAACCTTTATTTATTCATGCTGCTTGTATTGCATTGAGTTCACCAACCTTTGTATGTATGTATACCTTATGAGAATCTTGTCATGCTTTTAAAATCAAGATCATTTACACACTCCACCTACATATGCATTGCTCCTACCCTAGGAGTAAGCGCAATCATTTTCCACTTTCATCCAGATCCACCTTAAAAATGTTTTTTCCCTACACCGAGTAAAAACACCCAAAAATATACCCTATAGGACAATCCTTTGTTTAATGCTCTAAGTTCTTATTGTTATCTCTCCAATTATTTTGTATCCAAAGGAAGCATGTGGCTATGGAAAAAGAAGAGGGAGTTAAAAAATGGACAGGTGTCCAAGTAATTAAAACAATGGGTACATAGATGCCCGCCTCCCTGTAAAAAGAAAAGAGAGAAAAAAGAAGAATAATAAAGATAGCCTATGTTTTCCTGTGAAAGTTCTAAGTCCAAGAGAGAGATTTATTTTCAAAGAGTAAAAGTAGAATTAGGTTTAGCCACTATATATTCACCTATCCACTATATTCCATACACATGCACATCTTGGTTTGATTGTATGACTTTACTCTCTTTGGATCCATTGTTTGACTTTACAATATATGAATTGCAAGTATGTTTACCCTTGTTTTAATGCCACCCTATAAACTCCACTATAATCCTTAGTTGTAGGAAGGCATGACATTATTAATGCCTCAAGTGAGATCCACAAATACCACATATATAAGAGACTTGAGGGTGTCATACAATCAAGCTCTGAGTTTTATTTTAAAAAACTTGCAAAAACTCCAGAATATTGGTTGAGTGAAGAATTGGAGACATAGTGCTTGACTTGATTGTTCTATCTTTCAATTACTCAAGACCCACGCGAAAGTTGAAAACCTCCATAGTTAAAGGTAAAATGGGTAAGTTTGAAGCAGTTTTGTCTAACTGAGGAAAATTTCTGTTTGAAGGCATATGTACTTTTGAGGAGTGAAAGCATTGTAGCAACTCCCCGATCCAAGTTTATTAGTTAGGCTTTGCTAAGGGACTAGCAACGAGTAAGCTTGGGGGAGCTTGTTGACGGTGGATAGCGCCAACCTTTAATAGTGCAATAAACATGATAAATGATCAATCCACTTGCAAATAGAGAAGTCTAGGGTTTTATCTGACAAATTCCACTAGTTTTGGTGAATTATTATTTTTCAGGGATTGTTCCAAAAAACCACGAAAAAGGGCCTAACTATCAAACGGAGTAACGAAACTTAACCACGATGGAAACATACACTATTGGGCTCTACAAGGATCAAGAAAACACCGTGACAAAGCGGAGGCCCAGAGGAAATAGTGGAGGGCCAGCCGGCCCCATGGAAAATACCGGTGGCCTCCCCTAAAAACAAAACCCTACGCCCTTCCGAAAGCTTCCTCCACCGCCTTTGAGGGTTAATATCCACCGCATCTTAAGTCGGTTTGATCAAACGGCCGTCGTGCATCCCACCGGGCTATAAATACAGGGCCAGACCCCCCTCTCTGAGGGCACCACATTATTATAGAGATGTAGAGGCGTCCCTCGAATGGATGACCTCTCACCTCTAGAGAATTAGGGCTAGACTTTCCAATGTAGTAGATTAGTTCTAGTTGAGAGTTAGTGAGAGCGGAGCTACGCCACGGTTCTAGAAGAGTCTTCAGAGTCTTGGTATGTCTTTGTATTTATTCTTTGTAAGACTTATGCTTTAATATATTTATCTTCTCTATTTACTTTATGCCTTTCATATTATGTTTAGTATAGTTGTTATATCTTGGCATGGGATCTCCCCTCGTATTGAGTGCTCTGGTTATCATATGTTATTAGAGTAGTAATCTTTAGTGTAGACATGGTGTCTAGGCTAGGGTTTACCTGAGGTTGCGCTCAATCCTACGGTTAGTTGTGGTAGCCCTAGAGGTGACAAATTGTTAGGCTTTCGTGATTCCACCATGTTCGGGTTGATGTTTCAGAGTCGTTGGCAGCCTTCCCCAACTACCTTCTTCCCAGTCTTATTCGAGAGTTGGAAAGGTACTACTGCTCCAAAGTGCTATTGTGTGATTACTATATCTACCCATGAATCAGTTATTATAGAACCCAGTAATGCAGAAGTGTTTAGGAATCTTGAACTCTCCCGTTGTCCTCTCACTTTAGCTATCTACTCTTTTATCATAGAATTCTCCTGTGTGCCTGTGTCATTTACGCATAACTCCTATCATTTATCATTTACCCCCTACTCTAGTCTAGTTGGTGTACTAAGTTAGTAGATACATGATGGTGAACTATCAATGTCTTTATCCATTGTTTCCCAATGGTAAAATATAAATAACGATACCTAGAATACTCCCCGGTAAAATGCTACAATGGTTTTCTGTGCGCTTGCGGAATCCTTCATATTTTAGTTGTGCATATGAAATACCAACAATGACTTCTCTGTTTCCTCATTGTTTTTGCTATCAAGCTTTTTATTATGAGGTCTAGCTTTGCAAAGGACTATGTCAATCTCCTTAATATGATGCATGCCTCCTCCTCTCTTGTGAGGTTGCACACGTTCTTCATTCCAGCTATGGTTTGAGGCCATCTTCTCCATAATTGTTGTTGCATCGGGCGAGCTTAAGTGACAAGAAGGCTCCTCTAGGTGCAGCATCCATGGACTCACGGGTACTAGAGACTAGCCCATGATAGAAGGTCTGCATAAGTAGCCAATCCTCTATCCCATGATGAGGGCATTCTGCAATATAATCTTGAAAACGTTCCCATGCCTCGGTGAACGATTCATCATGTTGTTGATGAAAGCTTAAAATTTTCCCATGTAAAGCATTGGTCTTGCCTGTAGGAAAGAATTTGGCTAGGAAAGCAGTAGAGCATTTGTCCCATGTAGTGTTGGTCTCTTTGTTTGCATAGAACCACTGTTTTGCTTTTCCTAGAAGTGAAAATGGGAAAGGCGGAGTAGAATAGCATCTCTTGGTACTTCTCTGATAGTGAAGGTGCTGCAAATCTCTAGAAAGTGTTGTAAGTGTGCACTTGCATCTTCATGAGCCTTCCCACAAAACTGACTGGCTTGAACCATAGAGATAAGCGCAGGCTTGAGTTTAAATTCATTATCACCAATATTGACATTAGATCCAGTGCAGATGTTGGCAGTTGTTAGAGCAGAGAACTCGCATAGCGCCTTTCTCATCCATAGCTTCAAGCTAGTGCTAAATCTTCCGATTCTTCTCCTTCAGATGTTAGAGCTTGATTCCTCAAAGATTGAGCTTCAAAGGAGGGTGTTCTTTGTTGACACCTCTTAATGTTATCTCTAGTAACGGTGCTAAAAATGCTTGTGGGCATAGCATCGCTACTAGAACGCCAAGTTGTCATCCCCAAAGAATAACACCAAGAGGTGTGGTATTAAATCATGCCACCATTCAGAATATAGAAATAGTATCCGCAGCGCATAGATCAAATACCATTGTAGCATTTTACCCAGAGTATTACCATGTTGTCATTTATATTTTACCACTGGGGAACAATGACTAAAGACATTGATAATTCATCATCTTGTATCTACTAACTAGTATACCAACTAGACCTAAGTAGGGGGTAGTGGTAAATGATAAGAGTTATGCACAATATCACACACGTAGGAGAATCCAATAATATATAGTTAGCTAACTTGAGAGGGCTAAGGGAGAGTTCAAGGTTCCTATGTACTTCTCTACTACTGAAGTTCTATTCTAGTTGACACTAGAATGTAACTAATGCACGGATATGTATAGCACACACAATAGCACTTCGGGCAGCAGCATCTTTCCAACTCTCGAATAGATGAGAAAGAAGTAGTTGGGGAAGGCTGCCAAAAGCCCTACGAAACACCAATCCCGACGTGGTGGAATACGAAGGCCACACAGCTGTCACCCCCCCTATAGGCTACCACAACTAACCGAAGAATTGGGCGCAACCTCAGTAACCTATAGCCTAGACACCATGTCTACACTATCGATTACTACTCTAGCCACATATGATAACTAGAGCACCTAATACAAAGGAGATCCTATGCTAACATGCAATAACTACACTAAATATACAAATAAGGCATAGAAGTAAATAGAGAAGATAAATATACTAAAGCATAAGTGTTGCAAAAGATAAGATACAAAGATATACTGCACCTCCAAGGCTCCACGGCGAGATCCGAACGAAGCCTCTCAACCCTAGCTCTCAAGTTACTAAACTATTACATTGAAGAGTCTAGCCCTAATCTCCCCGTGTGTTGATCTCCATGAGAGTATGATCCTTTCAAGGGACGCCTCAAATGGATCCCAACGAATAATGAATTAGGGTTTTCAGGGATGCCTCCCCCAGGGGGGTCCCGCCTCCTCCTTTATAGCCCCTGGGCGATGATCGTGAGCCATCGGATCAAACCGACATTGGCGGACGGCCGAGATTGAAACCCTAAGGCGGTGGAGCAACCTCGGGTGAAGCGGGCCCCTCGATTGGGCCGAGGCCCGCACCGCCGGGTCCGTGCCTAGACCGGCCGGCCCGGCTTTGGTGGTCTCCTCGCCCCTGCCTCGGCGTGGTGTCTTCTGGTACCTTCTAGATCCTTCCTATGTAGGTGTCACTTGCAAAAGGTGCGATATCTTTTATCCGAGACTTCAAATATAGCAAATGATATATCCGCTTTCGATCGCCTTGACGAGCCCGTTGCAATGGTGCATTCTAACCCATCATTTGAGATACTTTTATACTATCATATTGATCAACTTTGATAGCTTTTCCAAAGATGTACCTGTAGAAACATAGATTCACCAAAAACTCGTGGAACTCGTTAGATCAAAACCCTATACCTATGCTCGTGGTTCATTTCATGTCAAGTTTGATGATAATTGATGGGCTATTTTTGACATTAGTGACCGTCAACATTCTTGATGGTGATTCAAAAAATATCCCTTGTGTCGAAGAAACTTCCTTCTTCGTAAGAGTCTCTCTAGATCTTCAACGTAATTGTTCGGGAGCAAATCCATTCACTCATTCATTCATTCATTACCCCGCATAAGATATATAAATAAATAGAAACAAGGGTAAGCCTATTTGAGTTAGAGGTCAATTAGGTGATTGATCTTATTCATAATGCATATATGTTATCACTACTTTTCTAAGTTTATTAGCCTTCCTTTCGGCAATCTGCGCCAAAAATGCTTGTCGGCATTTCTAATGTCGCTACAATAATAAATCTCAAATCCTTATCCCAAGCAATGACGCCTGCTGACGGTCCTTAATATTCAAATCCAACCATCAACTAACCTTCCAAAGTGATACAAAAGCAATTCAGCTACCTAGAAGTAGGGCTTTGACTAACGAATTCCATGAGTTTTGGTGAATCAATGGTTTTGCAGTGTAAATACTAGAAATGACACACTTTTTGAGCTACACCGCAACGTAGAATGCAAGATTGGACGCCATGTTTACACAGAACATTCCGTATGGGACGAGAAGACTCTGACCAAAGCGGGAGGACCAGGGCCCAGGAGCCGCTGACCGGGCCGGTCCGCCCCTCGACCGGCTCCGGCCCGAGTCTCGCCCTGCCGCGGCCCCCTCCGCCCGGTTTGCTCCACCACCTTTGAGGACCGATCTCCACCGGGCCCGCTAATGTCGGTTTGATCCAAGGGCTCACGTTGATTCGCCAGACTATAAAAGGAGAGGCAACCCCCTAGGAAGGAGGATCCATTCGTAAGAAGAAGAGCTTTAGTGAGAAACCCTAATTAGGATCTCGAGGTGTCCCTTGAATGGATGACCTCTCGAAGTTAGCATTCCAAGAGAGAGCTAGTTCTATACCTCTAGAAGCTAGTTCTTCGTAGATAGAGAGATAGAGTTAAAGAGAGAGTTTTGGAGGAGTATCGCCTATCGGTGCTACCTCTACGACTTGTATCCTCGAGATTACTTCGAATCGACTTCGAAGTTCAAGTAAGTAACATTGTTTAGTTTGCCTTATTGATTTGTGACTCTTTGAGTACTTTAATCCTTGTAGTTCTTGGGTTAGAGTAGTATTCGTAGTGTAAGCGTGGTGCTTAGACTTCGTTACTGTAGATGTACCCTATCGCCCGTGATTTGGTGGTAGCTCATGGATGTGACTTTATAGCTCCGCTTGAATCTTATATATTCCACTATCCCATCCAGAGGGCCGAAAGCAGAGAATAATTGGTAGTCGGGTTACGCTTTTTCTGCTCCTCTTATCCAATTCCCCAAAGAAAGCATCCTAATCATATCTTACTTGAGCCTGAATTAGAAGCCTTAGTTGTCCCTCTATATCCCTACCTTCTACAAAATTTGTTTGCTATTCAGTGGTTAAGTGTAGTTTAGAAGACCCTCACACATCTTCCTTTGGGTTAGATATTAAAAACTGGGTATACTTATTCGGTGAATTGCTACAACGTATCCGTGCGCTATGAATTATTCAAGAGGGCATTAACAGTATACCAACAAGCATTTCTAGCGCCGCTGTCGGGATGACGCCGAGATCACTCGCTAACTTATCTTAACCTATATCATAATCTTATCTTTTATTTGTATACTATCACTCTTTACCTTTTCCATTTCTCTTTACCTTTTCTATCCTTCAATGGATCAACTTAATTCCACGCCTATCTATAAATATAACTTCACGAGCCTATGCTTAGAGCCAGAGCCATCCTCAAAGCCTATCTTAGCCTCTGACTATAAGCTACGCCCGTGTTTAATAGACATGGTCAGAAACCAATATTTCTCAGGAGAAGATAATGCTAGCCCTTATTCTCACCTCAATGAATTCGAGCAGACCTGTGCGTGCTTGCGCATCAAGGATATGTCCGATGAGACTATCTGATGGAAGCTTTTTCCATTCTCTTTGACTGGAGAAGCTAGACATTGGTATGATCTCCACGTTGAGAGTGTTAAAGGTGACTGGAGAGCATTATGTGCTGAATTCTGCCTCCAATTCTATCCTATCTCTAAGGTAGTAGACCTTCGCTTAGAAGTTCTATCCTTTAGACAAGGGAAGAAGGAGACTCCAACTGAATCCTGGGAATGCTTTAACAATCTTACTCATTCTGGACCTAGTCTATCCATACCAGACCCCATGCTACTTCAATATTTCTATAAGGGTCTGAATAGAAAAATTTTAAATTCCTCAACCTTGCTTCTGGAGGATCATTCTTGCATATAACTCCTGATGTTGCAAGAAATGTCCTTACAAAGATCCACAAAAATGAAATACCTTTAAAGAAGCCAGTAGAGGAAGAGGATTTGATAGTTGATAGGGAATCCATACCTACCACATCCCAACCTACAACTATCAACGAGCCCTGAACTGCAGGAGGAGGAAGAGATTCCACTTCCGCACTTCATGCTCGAGATCGAGGATGATATATTTATCAAATACGGAAACACCTCAAATTACTACGCCATTAGGAGACCACATAATCCTAAGAAATCATCACATAGTGAAGAAGTCTTAGATCCTTCCTCGATGAGGCTTTCCTAAAGCAAAATGCTAAAGAGCTTGTGTCGATTATAAGCAATGAATGGTTGGAAGAGTCGAGCGTGCCTCCTCCGATATCATCCGAAAGTTGATTTCACTTCAACAACCATACCTTGCCAAATCCACAAGGGTTCTTTCAAAGCATTATATAATCCTGTTGTGGAAGTTAACATCATGTCTGCAACATACACTCAAGATCTTTTAAAAGACATGCCCTTAACCCCAATAATAAAGTTTTTGAAAAGTCCTTTAGGCCACATCCTCCCAAGTTTGGGAATCCTATATGTCTTACCTATTCATGTCAAAGGGATAAGAGTTCAATTGAGCTTCTACATCTTTGACGTCATGGAGTTCGACGTATTGATTGGACAGCCTATAGAGAGACTTTTGCAAGAAGGACAAAAAGAGAATCTAAACATTAGCCTTGGGAAAAATTTTAATTTGCCTATATCTATAACTCGTGCTCTCAATAATGAAACTGAGTTACTTTCTGAGCCTGATCCTATAGAAGAAGTCTTAGAGACAACCTTTGAATCTCTTCTCGAACCAGATTCCAAAGATGATTCCGAACCACTAGATGAGGAAGGAGATAGTACGCTAGAACCTGACCCTCTAGATGAGTTTGAGGAACCACCTAAGCCTTCCATAGAACTCAAACCCCTGCCTTCTGGTCTTAAATATGCTTTTCTAAATAATGATCGAGAATCTCCTGTGATTATAAGTGATAAATTCTCCGAGGAGGAAACTTTCCGATTGATTATAGTCCTAGAGAAGCATAGATCTGCTTTTGGCTATTCACTCCAAGATCTTAAAGGAATTAGTCCTATTCTTTGCACCCATCGCATCCCTACGCACCCTAAGATAACACCTTCTAGAGAACCACAACGTAGGTTGAATAATGCGATGAGAGAGGTCATTAAGAAAGAGGTCTTGAAACTGTTGCACGCCGGGATTATATATCCTGCGCCATATAGTGAGTGGGTAAGCCCCCGTGCAAGTTGGGCCTAAGAAGGGAGGCATCACAGCTTGTTAGAAATGATAAGAACGAATTAATCCCACAAAGCACCGCCACCGGATGGCGGATGTGTATTGATTATTGAAAGCTTCATTAAGGCAACAAAGAAAGATCATTTTCCACTTTCCTTCATTGATGAGATGTTGGAAAGGTTGGCAAATCACTCTTTCTTCTGTTTTCTTGATGGGTATTCGAATATCATCGATACCGATCCATCCGTATGACCAAAACAAAAACCACATGTCCATACGGAACTTATGCCTACCGTAGAATGTCTTTTGACTATGTAATGCTCCAGCTTCATTTCAAAGATGCATGATGTCTATATTTTCCGATACGATTTAAGTGATAATGGAAGTTTTCATGGATGACTTCTCTCGATATGGAAAAAAAAAACTTTTGATAAATACCTTGAAAACTTAGATAAGGTTTTGCAAAGATGTGAGGAAAAAGCACTTAGTTCTTAATTGGGAGAAATATCATTTTATGGTTAGAGAAGGAATAGTGCTTGGACATCTAGTGTCCGAAAGAGGGATAGAGGTAGACAGAGCTAAAATTGAAGTGATTGAACAACTACCTTCTCCCATTAATGTTAAAGGAATTCAAAGCTTCCTAGGTTATGCGTGTTTTTATCGACGTTCATACACAACTTTTCATACATTGCTAGACCTCTAACAAACCTGCTAGCTAAGGATGTTCCCATCGAATTTGATGACGCATGTTTAGAAGCTTTTGAAACTCTTAAGAAAGCGCCATCTCTCGCACCAATCATCCAACCCCCCGATTGGTCACGCCTTTTGAATTGATGTGTGATGCAAGTGATTATGCCGTGGGCGCAGTTTGGGACAAACTAAAGACAAGAGGCATCACGTAATTGCATATGCTAGCAAAACTTTGACAGGACCTCAACTTAATTATGCAACTACTGAAAAAGAGCTTCTGGCTGTTGTTTTTGCTATAGACAAATTTAGATCTTACTTAGTAGGAGCAAAGGTAATTGTGTATACCGATCATGCTACGCTTAAATACCGCTCACTAAGAAAGATGCTAAACCACGACTCATGAGATGGATTTTGCTACTCCAAGAATTTGACTTAGAAATAAAAGATAAAAGAGGAGTAGAAAATCCTATTGCCGATCACTTGTCTAGAATGTAGTTTAAGAATATGCGGGAACTACCAATCAATGACTCCCTTCGAGAGACAACACACTCTATGCTATCTCTAGATCGGATCCCCGGTACACGAATATTGTCAATTTTATGGTTGCGTGGATATGTACCATCAGGGGCAAATAGGAGAAAGCTCGTCTATGAAAGTCGTCTACACATATGGATGATCCTTACCTCTTCCCGAGTGTGCTCATGGACTACTCCAAGATGTGTACCCACCGAGGAAGGACTACGGATTATTGAAAGATGTCACTCATCACCATATGGAGGTCATTATGGAGCATTCCAAACTCATGCAAAGATTTGGCAAAGTGGATTCTTTTGGCCAAACATGTATGAAGACACTAAGAACTTCATCGAAGATGTGGAGCATGCCAGAGGCACGGCAATATCAACTCAAGAGATGCCATGCCACTCACCAACAATCTTTAGATAGAGCTCTTTGATGTCTAGGGAATTGACTACATGGGACCATTTCCAAAATCGTGCAACTACGAGTACATTCTAGTGGCAGTTGACTATGTTTCAAAATGGGTAGAAGCCATGCCATGCAAAGCTACAAATTCCAAGAATTCCAAGAAGATGTTTCATGAGACAATATTTCCAAGATTCGTGTTCCAAGGATGGTGATCAAGATGGAGGAACTTACTTCATTGACAAGAACTTTCGTAAGTACTTGATGACGCAAGGGATCCAACATTACGTAGCTACCCTTACCATCCTCAAACAAGTGGCCCAAGCAGACCTCTAATAAGCAAATTAAGAACATTCTACAAAAGACAACAACGAGATGGGAACTGCTTGAAGGAAAAAAGCTACCCGATGTATTATGGGCATACCGAACAGCATACAAGACACCTCTTGGCATGTCACCTTATCAACTTGTGTACGGAAAGACTCCGCCACTTGCCGCAGAACTTGAGTTCAAAGCTCACCGGCAATCAAGAGATGGAACATGGATTTACAAGCTAAGACAAGACGAAAGATGCAACTCTCGAACTAGATGAATGGCGAGAAAAGGCATATCACAATGCCAAGATCTACAAAGAGAGGACCAAAAGGTGGCATGACAAGTGAATCAAGAAGAAGAGCTTCAAACCGAGAGACAAAGTACTACTATTCAACTCTAGGTAAGGTTATTCGGGCATGGTAAACTACGAGCAAGGGAAGGACCATTCACAAGTGGTAAATGCATCATCACATGGAGCAAGTTGACACTTCAAAACAACGAAGGTACGTTATTCAAGGTAAATGGCCAACGCCTTAAGATTTTTCTAGAACCTTCTAGACCACCAGGAATTATATGAAATTTATTTTCAAACTTTCCCTAATTTATTAAAACTGTGAACCCCTGGCCGTGAATTGGGCCGCGATGTGAGAAAAAATTTGGAGACATAACGGGCCAAGAATGCACCCCCGCAAAGGGCACCGGTAATCGGGCTGTGGGACCTGCCGGACCCACCCCTGCCTCGCGGCTCTGCCCTCAAGGCCGCTGTCCGCCACCGCGGTGCGGCTTGTTCCGTTAGGGTTTTGGATATTCCACTTTGGTGCGAATCTGTCCACCGCCTTTTCACGGTAGATGCTCTGGATAGATTAGGATGGAATGCCCCCTACCTCAAGTTACCAGGACTATATAAACACCCCCTTGGGGCCATTTCTCCTCTCATCCCAAGAGCTCTCCCTCTCAACCCATAGCAAGGAAAATCTCCATCTCTCCACCTTCCACCAAATAGCAAGCCCAAACCACCCATACACAAATAAGAGTTTTGAGATGTCCTTCCCACTAGTGGTCATCCCGCCCAAAGCAGTCGGGCAGGCAGCCCTCGGCGGCGTCGTCCTTGCCCTCAAGGAGGTCGTTCGAGCTCGACCTCAAGGAGCTCCAATGGAGGAGGCCTACGCCCAAAGCTATCAAGAGGTCTCGCCATCGCCCACCTCAAATTTCATTGACCGCCCCCGGGTGATAAGCCACGATACCCAGGTCAACCTAGCATTGCTCTCCCCAAGACACTAAATTACTACCTCCAAGAGAGGAGGAGAGGCTGCTAGGAGTCACCACCAAGTTTGGGATGGTGACCGCAAAGTACACCACCGAGAAGGAGCGAGTGACTGATGGTGTGCGGTGGGACCCCAATGTGAAGTTCAATTCACCCCAAGAGCCAATCCGTCCTTGGACCGCCAAGACAACCTCGGGCCGCCCCTGCCAAATTCTAGAACGAGGATAGATCTCCGTGCCCGAAATTCCCGCCCCATGCACTAAAGGTCATAGGGACCATCGCGGTAAAACGTAGGGAATCCTAGAGGTTAGCCAAGAGCTGCTACGTAGTAAGAAACAAAGCGCCAAGGCTAGGGTCGCAGCTAGAGAAGAAGTACTAGAGATCGAGATGTATAAAGCACACGTAATAAGTATTAGTTAGTTTGCTAGTTAGTTAGATTAGTTAAATTAGTTTGCTTAGTTAATTCCATTCATTCATTGTGTAATAAATGTGTCTAATGATAATTGTTGGTATTTTTATGCACAATTAAAATATGAAGGATTCGTAGTTTACGTAAAACCATTGTAGCATTTTCTCAAGTATTCGAGGTATCGTTATTTATATTTTACCATTGGGAAACAATGGATAAAGATATTGATAGTTCCCCATCATGTATCTACTAACTTAATACACCAACTAGACTATAGTAGGGGGTAAATGATAAATGATAGGAGTTATGCATAATGACACGGCAATAATGTGAGAATTCTATGATAAAAAGAAAAAGATAGCTAAAGTGAGAGGACAAATGTGAGAGTTCAAGGTTCCTAAATACTTCTATTACTAGGTTCTATAATAACTAATTCATGGTAGATATAGCAATCACACAATAGTACTTTGGAGCAGCAGCATCTTTCCAACTCTCTAATAAGACTGAAGAAGGTAGTTGGGGGAAGGCTGCCAAAAGCCTCCACGAAACATCAACCCGAACGTAGTGAATACTTAAGACCGGACAGAGCCGCCGCCCTAGGGCTACCACTACTAACCGTGGGATTGAGTGTAACCTCAAGTAAACCCTAGCCTGTACACCACGCCTACACTAAAGATTACTACCCTAGTCACAATTAATAACTAGAGCACCTAATACAGGTGGAGATCCTATGCTATATAACAACTATACTAAACTAATCAATTGTAATACATAAAAGTAAATAGAGAAGAATATATATATTAAAAAGTAAGTCTTACAAATAATAAATACAAAGACATACCAAATTTAAGACTTCTCCGTAATCCGGAAGCTGAACCGCTTCCCCTAACTCTCAACTAAAACTAATCTACTACATTGAAAAGTTCAAATTTAATTTTCTAGAGATGAGAGGTCATCCATTCGGGGGACGCCTATATTCCATAATAATGTGGTGCCCCCTGAGGGGGTCCGGCCCCCTCAGATTTATAGGCCCTAAGTGGGAGAAAACGGAGCTCTTTTGATCAAACCGACTTAAGGTACGGGTGGAGATGCATCCTTGAAGGCGGTGGAAGAAGCTTCCTTAAGACGGGTGTGAAATGCCATAGAGAGGCCGGCCTACCGAGGATATGCTCTGGGCTGGGCCCAGTTGCTTGTGTGTTTTTCTTCGTTCTTTTAGGGCCCAATAGCCATGTTTCGACCGAGTTAACATCTCTTGATTCTAGGCTCCAAATATAGCAAATGATATGTCTCTGTCGGACCGCCTCAACGAGCCCTCGCTGTAAATGGCTAAATCCAATTACTTCTATTCAAAAATACTTTTATTTGATGGAAAATTGCATACCTCGAACACAAGTGAGAATACCAAAACTCGTGAACTCGTTAAATCAAAAACCTACAACTATGCTTTATAATCCAGCTTTATATTATTTCACGCAATAGTTGATGATTATATTTGGTGTTTAATGACCGTCAACAAGTCCCTCCAGTTAACCTTTGCTAGTCCCTAGCAAAGCTCAACTTAGAAACCACTATTGATATTCATGTCTTCTTAACAATTTTCTTATGGCCTCTCAAAAGTATACACCAGATTCAAATAAAAATTCTCCTCTAGGTTTAAGCAAAAACTGAGCTAATATTCAAACTTACTCATATTACCTTTACCATGGGGCTTTTAGCTTTTTACTTAGGGTCTTGAGCAATCAAGGACGACGAAAAGATCCGTAATGCAAGCACTATGTTCCCAAGCCTTTCATTCAACTATCATTCTAGAGTTTTTTAGAGGTTTTTAAATAAAAACTCGAAGCTTTGTATGACACTCAAATCTCTCAAGATATGTGGTATTTGTGATTCGCACCAAGACAAGAATGATATTATGCCTTTCTTTTCTTCCTACAACTAAGGCTTATGTGGAGCTTATAGGTGTGAGAAAAACATAAAAGAGCATTACTTGCAATGCAATATAATTGTAAAAGTCAAACAATGGATCCACAGAGAAACAAGTGATGCACCCTAATCACAGGTGCAAGTGTATGGATATGGGTGATATTTGGTATGGCAACCAATTTCGGCCATGCCTCTAGCGATATCTCTCTTTTGAAACTTGGAACTTGGCTAGAGAGTATGAGCCATCTTATTCTTTCTTTTGCCCTTTTTCTTTCTTCTTTTTAGTGGTTAAAAGTGCATCTAAGTAACACCTATTGTTTTACCGCATAATTTGTCCTTTTTAACTCCCCTTTTTATTTTTCTTTACTTTTTTTTCAAAAATAAATCATGCATAGCTCACACCCTCCTGCACTATAGATTTTAAGAGATAGCAACAAAGAACTTAGAGCATTTCTTATTTCGGTGGCTATCCTAACAAGAATATTTTTGTGTTTACCCCTGCCAGTAGTAAAATATTTTCTCCATGGACTAAAAGTAATGGTATTGTTGTACCTACCTAATGTAGAGTAGTGCATATGTTGGTGGAGTGGAAGGATCTTGATTCAAGAGTATGCATAAATTCTCATAAGGGTCACAAAGGTTGACAAAACTCAATGCAAGACAAGCAAATATATGTGGAAGTTTATCTATCTAGGCTAGATATAATGTTTATGCCTTTGGTAGGGAATATAAGCTTTTGTCATACAAGAGCTCATCTAAGATTTTGTATTTTCAAAAAGAAATCTTCCTTCAGAACTTTAGTGTCACTTTAGAACAAGATAAACAGTAGCTCAAACCTTTCAATCATATCAATCAATCACCTAGACTTAGCTCAAGCATATGCAACCCACAAGTCTTATGGGCTCAAAGTAAATCTTCATGTCAAAACAGCTGTAAGCTAAAAACTTGGGAAAACTTAAGTCCAAAGAACTAGGTACTTTTAAGAGCTATTATTTTTGTCCATTAAGGTCATCTCCTAGAACTTTCCTATTTATTGACTCATAACTAGACACTCATTTTATTTAGTTTTTATATTTTAAAGACTTTCAACAAACATGGACCTTCATGTGCCCATATATTTTTGGTATTTTTAGGTTTTCGTGATGATACTATGGTGAACCTTCATGTGCTCACATATTTTTACTATTTTTATGACTATAAGACCGCACTGATAATCGCATAGGTGTATTTACCTCGATAACTAGGGATGCCTTCCCCAAGCTAGTTGTTGTCGTGGTTGAGCACTCGAAAAATAAGTGATCCTCAGTGAAGGAGCTCGTGCTTATGAGAGCAAGTGTTGCCGTGACATCTTGATCTCATCTCTCGAGAAGTTACTTCTCTTCACCTAATGGGTAACTATATGTCAAAAGGTGACAAATGTAGAGTAAAGATGAGGGCACCCTGGGTACACTAGCTCTGAAGTCATCCTGCAAAGCTCTGCACAAAAACACCAAAACTCATGGAACGGATTAGGATAAAAACAGCTTTGTGGTTGGGGCCGCTTTTGAGGATTAGAGTGTTTTGGAGCTTGAGATTCCAAGTGGTAAGGTTACGCTAGGATGCTTATCTAGTATTTTTAGATTTTCTATTTTTGTATATAGAAAAAGCAAAAACATGTATGCATGATATTTTTGATATTTTTATGCCACCACAGTGACAACCCCCTCGTGGCTCTACATACCGCAAGTGATGCTTCACATGTGGGCTTTTATGATACAAGATAAATGAATATTTATTTATTTTTATTTTTTCTTGATGCGTTGATAGTGCAGAAAATGTAAACATGCTAGAAAATAAATCTATGCAATATAAGAAAAGTAAATATGGATAACTCACCGCATGTTACCTCACGGTCGCAGGGTTCATGTTTTGAGTCCTTCGAACTCCGACTCCTCCCTTGCGAGTGGTTCATTCACTGGAAGTAGCTTTACAATTCTGCTCCTCAAGGATGAGGATTGAGGTGGTGTTCCTCCACTAGTGTAGCCTGTCAATGGTGTGGTGCCACGCTGGCTACTTTTCTTTTTATTAAGCATCTCAGCCACTCTTATGTGCCATCATTATTACTGGTTTAGAACTATCCACTTGTAGAATTTGGGGAAT
>JADLZL010000081.1:0-30930 GCA_015844335.1 Chrysopogon serrulatus | reverse complement strand
GCGAGGAATGTGGTAGGACCTAAAGCTCTCTTTTGAACTCTTGCCAAGTGATCTTGTCAGCATTTGGATGCCCATATTGGTAAGATTCCCACCCATTCCTGTGCTACTCCCCGAAGTTGTCCCGACGCATACAACACCTTCTCCCCGATCATTGCACCGGCTATGTTAAGTTGCTTCCCACCGCACGAGCCAATCATCCGCCTCTAGTGGATCAATGGTGTGGTTAAACATCCTGGAGGGTGGCTCCTTCAAAATTACCACGCTTATCAATAGGTGGTGCTTTTGTTGTGAATTATTCAGCACATTCTCGAAAGCAATAGTCTCAGAATAAATCGAGTTTGCATCATCAATGCTTGCTCTAAAAGTTGAGGATTTGATGACGGTGGATTAGCTTCAGGAGTACTCCTTTTGGCACCACGTGAGGTACTTTTTCCGTAGGAGCCATCTGTTTTCAACATGTATGAATTAGATTCAAACTCTTCATAACACACATAACTGTAGGTTCACAAGATGACAAGATAGGATTGGTAGCAAAAAGAGGGAAGATAACTCAACCATAGAGACAGTCAATACTTCCAAAAGAAACACTAGGGATGTCTTGGCTACCCCCCAAGATAGATCAGCTAGGGGGACACCAAGGATAGCTTCCCATCTTCTAATGAGTTCTATGATCACAACGGCCTTCTTGATTCAAGGAACTTATGTGCATAAGTAGTAATAAGTCTGAAATTTCACGAGCACAAAAATCAGCAGTGCAGTAAAACAGCTATAACTTGAGTTCTGTTAATCCAATATAGTTGTATCTTATACTGTTGGAAAGCTTATGTAAATTCTCTACAACTTTATTATAGAACACTTCTCCAGATTCCCTGACGCTACAATAAGGTTTCACCTCCAAACACAAAAAATCTGTCCAGAACGCCTGGCAGCACAGATGCAGCATCTTGCAACCATCATATCTCAATATCGACAAATCCAATGATGACTAACCTTATGTGGCTGGAATCCTTATGAAATATGCTACAACTTTTTGTATGAACATGTTGCAAGATTCTACAGTTATCTTTGTCGAAAATAGGGTACAAATCAAAACTGATCCAGATTTCAGACAGCACTGAAACATCACCTTGTATTTTCATGACTTCTTAAATCATAACAGCTATTATGGTAAATCTGCAGCCAGTGAAAGCTATCGATGTCTGTTGTTGTCCAGTATTTTTTCCATGATTTTTGGTTTTCCAAAAACAGAGGTACAACCAAAGAATACCGGTTGCTCTGAGATGTCAGGATAAAGCTAACAGGTGATAAACGAAACCAACTATATATTTCATTAATCCTTAACATGCTATATGTGAGCCCAGGAAGTCAAATCTCACATATAGTTACAAATAAGGGGCAATATCAAAAAGACAATACTAAATATATAGCGTATTAATACAAAGAAGATAACCTCAAAAAAAGGACAACGGAAGACACTTTGAGCTTCGGTGAAAACTCCACACACACGGGGGACAGGTGGTTGGTTGATCACAAGCCTAGACTTCTCCAACTTGAGCAAACTGGTACCCATCCGGGATTTTCCAAAATTGAAAAAAGCAAAAAGCGTGAGTACTTCTTGTACTCAGCAAATATAACATGGGGTTTATGAGGCTCAAAAAGCTGACACTGGTTTAACTGCGGTTAGCTTTTATGATTCACAGTTTTATGCATTTGAGTAGCATCAAGATTATCATTAGCCCGTGCATACACATGATCAGGTAAGCATGAATAATGATTAGCATAAACAATTAATTAACAGTGATCATCTATTCCATGAGGGTCCAAGGCCGCTCGTGACCGAGAGCACGGCTGATATATCAGTTTTTAATACTCTGCAGAGGTTGTACATCTTTACCCACAAGTCGTGATCCCCATATGCCTTCACCTCTACCAAGGAAGTGGAGCCGGGTACACTACGAGACCGTTTATAGTTTCCACTAATAGATAGCAACCCGCTAAGGTTTCCCCATCAATATGCATGATCTCCCCTCCAAGAGGTGACTATCAACAGCCAAAAATCCCAAGTACACCCTCTTGGCAGGCCGAGATCATACATGTCGAGCCCCTCTTGCGCTTTTAGGTAGCTGCCACAAACTAGTAGAAATCTAATACTGAGTCAAGCCGAGCCATATAGCTTGTGGTTTGTCGCTTTGTAACTCTGGATTGTCGCTCAAAGATAGGTCCTTATGGAGAGGAAGCTAGCACATCATCCATAGTGCACTAGTCCTCTATTAGCATAATAATAAAAGCATCTTTTATGGTTTATCACATAATCCATCAGTCATGTCACGAGATCATGGTAATAATTGAGCACTAGCATTTCTATTTGATGCATCACATCGCCACGGTATCAAGGAGCAAGGATTCAAAGCTATGTTATGATCTCTACGGTTGCCAAGGTTGACATATGCATATATGATTAGAGTGATTAAGGTGCATAGGAATCAAGGATGGTCCCATGATATACTTGCATTTATTCTTAGATCCTTCTTCTGGTCCAAAACTCCAAAGGGTGGCTTCTTGATCGTCAATGCAAAGCTCACCGACTAGTCATGATCATAAAGCACCATACAAGCATCCAAACAGACATACATAACACACAAGCATAGCTGTATTAGAGCAGTACACCAATCATATGAAACAAGTAAAAGGTTTTAAAGATGTTCTACACGTCTCTATGAACACACCGTAGCAAAAAAGCACGCTAATCGAAGCTACGGTGCGAAAGATACGATTACCAACAGATTTAAGTTGTAGAAGAAAAAAAAAAACTATGGGCTTCATTTATTTTAATAATTATATAAAACATATATAAGATACTTTAGAGGAATTTTCTAAGTTTAATTACTCCAAATTATATTTATATAAAAAAAAATAAACATAGGTATTGAAAAGCTCCGTATGTAATGTTGGACTAACTGATAGAAAAAGGAATTGAGCTTGTTGAATGAGTGAACTCGATTAAACAAAAAGACTAATGCATGATCAGCCGGAAGGAATCCTAGAAGGCAAATGCATGTACGGGTGGCATTGTGTGCTCATATGTATGTAAGCATGACGTGTGACACTAGATGGCTTTGTACGTCAGGCCCCGTCAGCCATACATGCATACAGGGGAGGCAGCTCGATTGAGTTTGCAACACCTGTTGAATAGAATAAGAGAGGCAAAGAACAAATCGGTCGACTAGTAGCAAGTAGAGTACGAGACACATGATTTTTCATCCAAGAATAGTAGAAGGGCATGCACACAAGATTTCTCACCTACAGGATAGAAGATTGGCGGTGGAGTACGTATAAGATCGAAATCACGGACTGAATCCACGCTTCTGAGAGAAGTGCTTCTGCATGCGGACAGGAAACTTCGCCGGGCGGTGAGCAGTTCGATGGCAGCTTCAGCGTGGAGGTAGCATGACACGAGCGGCAGCCGACGAGGTGTCGGCATCAATGGCGAGGAGTTGCTTGGCACTAGTGAAAGACAAACGGCGATGACCCGACGACGAACCGGGCGGGCGTTTCTGCCTTGGCCCCGACGTGGACGATTGGGCGGCAGTAGATGGGGATCGGAGATCAAGGCAATGGTGATTCCGTGAAGAAGAATGGGTGTAGCTCCAGGTGCGGCGGCGTATGGCCGTGAAGAAGAACGCTGCGTCTCGGCGAAGTCTGTGGCGGCCACGTTTCTTCTTGCCGGCGGTGAGATGCGAATCATGATTCTTTTTGCGGGGTTAAGGCTTGAGGAGGCGGTTAATGGGAACAACGTGGGCGATGTAAAGGCGTGGAGGGGGTCGTGCAAGGTGTGCCTGGTTGCGGAGGAACTGAATCAAGATTTGGGAGCGGTTCCGTCGGCCTTGTGTCCGCTCGAACATGGCAAGGAGAGAAGAAAGGTGCTTGACGCTGGCCAGGCCAAAGGGAAGACAAAGAGAGGGAGGGGGCACATCCGTATTGAGCTGGGCTGGATAAATCCTTTTCTTTTTCTTTTCTGAAAGCTGAACTTTGCAAAACTATTTTCAAAAACAATCTTGAATCAGTTTGAATTTTTACTCAAAACTACACATCACAATAAAACAAATGCAATAGCATGCATGTCAATCATGTTGCTAAATCTTATAATAAATTTTATTAGTTTATTAAAAATTATTAATTCTTATGTTTTCATGAGCACAAAACTCAAAATTAAACCATTTTAATTCTATTTCAAAAGTTGTAAATTTTAGGGTGTTACAATTCTACCCCCCTTAAGATGAATCTCGTCCCGAGATTCACAAAGACTCACAAGAAAGATAAAGATGTTCTTCAACAAACAAAGGTCACAACTGACTTGAAAGCAAAAGCTTCGAGCTCGAAAGTATGATTGATCTTCATACGACAACTTGTGTATTTTGACCCTTCTTTGTTGGATGATCGCCATAAATGTGACCGCCCATCTTGTTGATCTCCAATGGTGTTTGTTCCTCTATTTTGACATCTCAAATCTCATAGTCCACTTTACTATTGTCGGTGCACACACCTTCTGATAGATCAACCTGGTATTCCTCAGGTGGAGGTTGAACACCCTCATACTTGATTCTTTCTCCTAATGGTGTTGTTAAGATCACCAACCGTTGGGCATACTTAATCTCTCCTTTACAAGCAGACAACCATCCCTTTCCAAGGATAACATCAACATCCATCAACTCCAAAACAATAAGATTTGCCTCGAAGTTTACTCCCTTTATGTCAAGTTTAACTTTTGGGCATATATAGTTTGCCTTCACTTCACCTCCCGGAGAGTTAACAATCACAGCTTTCCACATTGGAAGCATAGTTGTCTTATAATCTTTTGCATATGCACGAGAGATGAATGAATGTGAAGCACATGGGTCAAACAAAACTAAAGCAGTGTTTGAGCTTACTCCAATCAAACCATATACGACCTCCCTAGTTCCATGAGTAGTAATTATATCCACATTGTTCAGCCTTCCTTGGATGTAGTTTCGCTTTACTTCATTCCTATCCACCGCTTTTATTGAGATTTTGTATATAGTGCGGGGATTCTTTGAATCCCGACTTCGGAATACTCGATCAAGCTTCTTATGGTCTTCTTGTTCTAGCTCTTGCTGTTGTTGAATCTGACGTTGATTATTTTCCACAAACTTCTCAAAATAGTCATTCTCATCATGTTCAATCTCACCACAAATGTAATGTCCCTCGCTAGGAAGAGTGCTAGTCTCCATCAAAGTGCTAGTAAGAGGTGACAAACATGACTCCTGAGAGTTACAGTGTTGTACTTCATCACTGGGTTGCTGATACTCATGGAGTTCCTGAGGAGGATCAAGACTCCACTGACTAGTTAATTCTTGGTACTGCTGTTGAAGTTCTTGTACGGGTGCATAACGGGGGCGTGTTTTGCTACCTGCAAATTGACTTTGCATTTTCCTTTTTCTCTCTTCCATCTCTTGACGCTTGTTCTCAATCACAATTGCCCTATTTACCAATGTTTGAAAATTGGCATACACAACGGTCATCAGTTGTAGTTGAAGCCCATCATTTAATCCTCTCGTAAAAGCATTTACTTTCTTCGCATCATTATCCACTTCTTCGGAGCATAGCGTGACAATTTAGTAAATCGGTTACGATATTCACACAATGACATATACCCTTGCTTCAAGGCCCCGAACTCATCTTTCTTAAGTTCTACTTCACCTGCGGAAATGTGGTAAGACCTAAAGCTCTCTTTAAACTCCTGCCAAGTAATCTTGTCGGCATTTGGATGCCCATATTGGTAAGATTCCCACCGATCTTGTGCTACTCCCCGAAGTTGTCCCGATGCATACAACACCTTCTCCTTGTCATTGCACTGTGCTATGTTAAGTTGCTTCTCCACCGCACGTAGCCAATCATCTGCCTCTAGTGGATCAATGGTGTGGTTAAACACTTTGGAGGGTGGCCCTTCATAAATTCACCATGCTTATCAATAGGTGGTGATTGTTGTGAATTATTCAGCACATTCTAAGCAATAGTCTGTAACAGTGAGTTTGCATCATCAATGCTTGCTCTATAGTTGGAGGATTTGATGACGGTAGATTAGCATCGGGAGTATTCATACGGCACCATGTGAGGTACTTCTCCTAGTAGGGGGCCATCTGTTTTCAACATGTATGCATTAGGATTTAACTCTTCATAACACACATAACTATAGGTTTATGAGATCGCAGGATAGGATTGATAGCAAAAGAGACAAAATAACTCAACCATAGAGACAATCAATACTACCAAAAGAAATACTAGAATGTCTTGGCTACCCCCTTAAGATAGATCAGCTAGGGGACACCAAGGATAGCTTCCAACTTCTGATGACTTCTATGATCACAACGATCTTCTGATATAAACTTATGTGCACAAGTAGTGACAAGTCTGAAATTTCTCCCGAGCAGAAAATCAGCAATGCAGTAAAACAGCCATACCTTGAGTTCTGTTAATCCAATAAAGTTGTAGCTTATACCGTTGGAAAACTTATAAAATTCCCTACAACTTTCTTATAGAACACTTTTCCAGATTCTAAAGCTAAAATAGTTCCACAGCCAAACACAAAATCTGTCCAGAAGTCCTGGCAGCGCAGATGCGGTATCTTACAACAGTCATATCTCAAGGTCCATAAATACGATGCTGACTAGACTTATGTGGTTGGAATCCTTATGAAATATACTACAACTTTTGTATAGAACATGTTGCAAGATTCTACAGTTAACTTTGTCGAAAACAGGGTACAACCGAAACTGTTCCAGCTTTCAGACAGCACTGAAATATCATCTTGTGATTTTCATAACTCCTAAATCATAATAGCTATTAGAGTGATTCTTGTAGCCAGTGAAAGTTGTCGACATCTGTTGTTGTCCAGAATTTTTCCATGATTTTTGATTGTCCAAAAACAGAGGCACAAACCAAAGAATACAGGCTGCTTCGAGATGACAGGATAAAGCGAACAGAAGATAACGAAACCCAACTATATATTTCATTAATCCTTATACCTTAGGTCTGTAAACTAAATGAAATTGTGGGCATAACCCACAAAAATCATTGCACTCATTACAAAGATCCAAACAAGCATAAACATAATGACAAACCAATCAAACACTAATTGTTCACAAGCCACACATAGGAACTACTAACTTGACGATCTTCGCTACTAACGTTTTATTACATAAGGAACTCAAACTCCTATTCCTTAATGTTGGTCTGACTACAGGGACATCCAGGGAAGCATCTTTGATTCTTATTAGGGCAAGATTGTACATAGTGTCCTTCTTGATGGCAATGAAAACACTTTATCTTAGTATGATCTTTTGTGAGGGCATTTTCTTGCAGGATCTGAGGGTTCAAGTTCATCTGCTTGGCCTGCTTCGTAGCTTGCTTGGTTTTCTGGGGTTGAAACTCTTTATAAGTGATTGTCCACCCATCTATGCATACTTCATGTGGCATCGCTTCAGTTGGAGGTGCTTCTGACTCTTTGCATGTGGGATTTACCTGAGGAGAGATCAGAGCGAGATGTGACAATCCAATGAAACCCACATTTTGATCACTTCCTACTGCTGACTCTTGTGAGTTTTCCTTTCTCTTCTTGTCCACATTGCCCTCAACATTTGGGTTCACCTCGACTTCCTTCTTTTGTGTTTGGTTCTGAAGGCAAGGAAAACCATAATGCTCACAACAAGGACATTGATACTGATTTTCTGATGCCTTACTACCATCACCTTTGTTGGACTTCATTTTCTTCCAAGCTTCTGCTACTTGTCTCTTCACTGGCCCATTTGGAATGTTGATCTGATCCTGAGAATTCTCATGTTGAGCCATCTCCTCTATTACATGATTTTGCATAGCTACTAGCTTCTCCTTGTCGAACAGAATCAAAGCTGGTGTAGTTGGCTCCTCCTGACAATCGATGCGGATAGTCTCTTTGTTATGGTCCATCTATTTAGATAGAAAGATAAGAATTAGAATAGAGACAAGATTTTGTAATCAGATAGAGACCAAAATGAGCATAACTTTTAGAAAATATCAAGGTTAGAGCGAGAGCAAGAAGTAAGCAAAGATGAAAGCACTCTAACATGATTGGTTCTAACTAGGCTTGCATCCTACAGTCAACATTGCTCTGATACCACTTTGTAGCACCCGGTTTTAAGAACAAAACCAGATACATGCTATATGTGAGCCCAGGAAGTCAAATCTCACATATAGTTACAAATAAGGGGCAATATCAAAAGACAATGCTAAATATATAGCGTATTAATACAAAGAAGATAACCTCAAAAGCAAACAACGGAAGACACTTTGAGCTTTTAGGTGAAAACTCCACACCACAGGGGACAGCTGACTGGTTGATCACAAGCCTAGACTTCTCCAACTTGAGCAAACTGGTACCCATCCGGGATTTTCCAAAATTGAAAGTAAAGCAAGCGTGAGTACTTCTTGTACTCAGCAAATATAACATGGGGTTTATGAGGCTCAAAAAAGTCGACAATTGGTTCAATCTGCGGTTAGCTTTTATGATTCACGATTTTATGCATTTGAGTAGCATCAAGATTATCATTAGCCCGTGCATACACATGATCAGGTAAGCATGAATAATGATTAGCATAAACAATTAATTAACAAAGTGATCATCTATTCCATGAGGGTCCAAGGCCGCTCGTGACCGAGAAACACGGCTGATATATCGAGTTTTTTAATACTCTGCAGAGGTTGTACATCTTTACCCACAAGTCGTGATCCCCATATGCCTTCACCTCTACCAAGGAAGTGGAGCCGGGTACACTACGAGACCGTTTATAGTTTCCACTAATAGATAGCAACCCGCTAAGGTTTCCCCATCAATATGCATGATCTCCCCTCCAAGAGGTGACTATCAACAGCCAAAAATCCCAAGTACACCCTCTTGGCGGGCCGAGATCATACATGTCGGAGCCCCCTCTTGCGCTTTTCGGTAAGCTGCCACAAACTAGTAGAAATCTAATACTTGAGTCAAGCGAGCCATATAGCTTGTGGTTGTATCTTGTAACTCCCCGGATTGTCGCTCAAAGATAGGTCCTTATGGAGAGGAAGCTAGCACATCATCCATGATGCACTAGTCCTCTATTAGCATAATAATAAAAGAATCTTTTATGGTTTATCACATAATCCATCAGTCATGTCACGAGATCATGGTAATAATTGAGCACTAGCATTTCTATTTGATGCATCACATCGCACGTATCAAGGAGCAAGGATTCAAAGCTATGTTATGATCTCTACGGTTGCCAAGGTTGACATATGCATATATGATTAGAGTGATTAAGGTGCATAGGAATCAAGGATGGTCCCATGATATACTTGCCTTTATTCTTAGATCCTTCTTCTGGTCCAAAACTCCAAAGGGTGGCTTCTTGATCGTCAATGCAAAGCTCACCGACTAGTCATGATCATAAAGCACCATACAACCATCCAAACAGACATACATAACACACAAGCATAGCTATATTAGAGCAAGACACCAATCATATGAAACAAGTAAAAAGGTTTTAAAGATGTTCTACACGTCTCTATGAACACACAGGCGCAAAAAGCACGCTAATCGAAGCTACGGTGCGAAAGATACGATTACCAACAGATTTAAGTTGTAGAAGAAAAAGAAAACTATGGGCTTCATTTATTTTAATAATTATATAAAACATATATAAGATACTTTAGAGGAATTTTCTAAGTTTAATTACTCCAAATTATATTTATATAAAAAAATAAACATAGGTATTGAAAAGCTCCGTATGTAATGTTGGACTAACTGATAGAAAAAAGGAATTGAGCTTGTTGAATGAGTGAACTCGATTAAACAAAAGACTAATGCATGATCAGCCGGAAGGAATCCTAGAAGGCAAATACATGTACGGGTGGCATTGTGTGCTCATATGTATGTAAGCATGACGTGTGACACTAGATGGCTTTGTACGTCAGGCCCGTCAGCCATACATGCATACAGGAGGCAGCTCGATTGAGTTTGCAACACTGTTGAATAGAATAAGAGAGGCAAAGAACAAATCGGTCGACTAGTAGCAAGTAGAGTACGAGACACATGATTTTTCATCCAAGAATAGTAGAAGGGCATGCACACAAGATTTCTCACCTACAGGATAGAAGATTGGCGGTGGAGTACGTATAAGATCGAAATCACGGACTGAATCCACGCTACAGAGAAGTGCTTCGCATGCGGACGAAAACTTCGGGGGCGTGAGCGGTTCGACGGCCGGCCATGACACGCTTCAGCTTCAGCGTGGAGGTAGCATGACACACGGCGGCAGCCGCACGAGGTGTCGGCATCAATGGCGAGGAGTTGCTTGGCACTAGTGAAAGACAAACGGCGATGATGACGACGAACCGGCGGACAGTTTCTGCCTTGGCCCCGACGTGGACGATTGGGCGGCAAAGAGATGGGGATCGGAGATCAAGGCAATGGTGATTCCGTGAAGAAGAATGGGTGTAGCTCCGTGCACGGCAGCGTATGGCCGTGAAGAAGAACGCGTCTCGGCGAAGTCCGTGGCGGCCACGTTTCTTGCCGGCGGTGAGATGCGAACGATGATCGCGCGAGCGCCGTTAAGGCTTGGAGGAGGCGGTTAATGGGAACAACGTGGGCGATGTAAGGCGTGGAGGGGGTCGTGCAAGGTGTGCCTGGTTGCGGAGGAACTGAATCAAGATTTGGGAGCGGTTCCGTCGGCCTTGTGTCCGCCTCGAACATGGCAAGGAGAGAAGAAAGGTGCTTGACGCGCGGGCCGGGCCAGGCGGGAAGACAAAGAGAGGGAGGGGCACATCCGTATTGAGTGGGGGCTGGATAAATCCTTTTCTTTTTCTTTCTGAAAGCTGAACTTTGCAAAACTATTTTCAAAAACAATCTTGAATCAGTTTGAATTTTTACTCAAAACTACACATCACAATAAAACAAATGCAATAGCATGCATGTCAATCATGTTGCTAAATCTTATAATAAATTTTATTAGTTTATTAAAAATTATTAATTCTTATGTTTTCATGAGCACAAAACTCAAAATTAAACCATTTTAATTCTATTTCAAAAGTTGTAAATTTTAGGGTGTTACAATTCTACCCCCCCTTAAGATGAATCTCGTCCCCGAGATTCACAAAGACTCACAAGAAAGATAAAGATGTTCTTCAACAAACAAAGGTCACAACTGACTTGAAAGCAAAAGCTTCGAGCTCGAAAGTATGATTGATCTTCATACGACAACTTGTGTATTTTGACCCTTCTTTGTTGGATGATCGCCATAAATGTGACCGCCCATCTTGTTGATCTCCAATGGTGTTTGTTCCTCTATTTTGACATCTCAAATCTCATAGTCCACTTTACTATTGTCGGTGCACACACCTTTCGATAGATCAACCCGGTATTCCTCGGGTGGAGGTTGAACACCCTCATACTTGATTCTTTCTCCTAATGGTGTTGTTAAGATCACCAACCGTTGGGCATACTTAATCTCTCCTTTACAAGCAGACAACCATCCCTTTCCAAGGATAACATCAACATCCATCAACTCCAAAACAATAAGATTTGCCTCGAAGTTTACTCCCTTTATGTCAAGTTTAACTTTTGGGCATATATAGTTTGCCTTCACTTCACCTCCCGGAGAGTTAACAATCACAGCTTTCCACATTGGAAGCATAGTTGTCTTATAATCTTTTGCATATGCACGAGAGAAATGAATGTGAAGCACATGGGTCAAACAAAACTAAAGCAGTGTTTGAGCTTACTCCAATCAAACCATATACGACCTCCCTAGTTCCATGAGTAGTAATTATATCCACATTGTTCAGCCTTCCTTGGATGTAGTTTCGCTTTACTTCATTCCTATCCACCTGCTTTTTATTGAGATTTTGTATATAGTGCGGGGATTGCTGAATCCGACTCGGAATACTCTGATCAAGCTTCTTATGGTCTTCTTGTTCTAGCTCTTGCTGTTGTTGAATCTGACGTTGATTATTTTCCACAAACTTCTCAAAATAGTCATTCTCATCATGTTCAATCTCACCACAAATGTAATGTCCCTCGCTAGGAAGAGTGCTAGTCTCCATCAAAGTGCTAGTAAGAGGTGACAAACATGACTCCTGAGAGTTACAGTGTTGTACTTCATCACTTTGGGTTGCCGATACTCATGGAGTTCCCGAGGAGGATCAAGACTCCACCGACTAGTTAATTCTTGGTACTGCTTGTTGAAGTTCTTGTACGGGTGCATAACGGGGCGTGTTTTGCTACCCGCAAATTGACTTTGCATTTTCCTTTTTTCTCTCTTCCATCTCTTGACGCTTGTTCTCAATCACAATTGCCCTATTTACCAATGTTTGAAAATTGGCATACACAACGGTCATCAGTTGTAGTTGAAGCCCATCATTTAATCCTCTCAGAAAGCATTTCTGTTTCTTCGCATCATTATCCACTTCTTACGGAGCATAGCGTGACAATTTAGTAAATCGGTTACGATATTCACACAATGACATATACCCTTGCTTCAAGGCCCTGAACTCATCTTTCTTAAGTTCTACTTCACCTGCGGAAATGTGGTAAGACCTAAAGCTCTCTTTAAACTCCTGCCAAGTAATCTTGTCAGCATTTGGATGCCCATATTGGTAAGATTCCCACCAGTACTGTGCTACTCCCTGAAGTTGTCCTGATGCATACAACACCTTCTCCTTGTCATTGCACTGTGCTATGTTAAGTTGCTTCTCCACTGCACGTAGCCAATCATCTGCCTCTAGTGGATCAATGGTGTGGTTAAACACTGGAGGGTGGCCCTTCATAAATTCACCATGCTTATCAATAGGTGGTGATTGTTGTGAATTATTCAGCACATTCTAAGCAATAGTCTGTAACAGCTGAGTTTGCATCATCAATGCTTGCTCTATAGTTGGAGGATTTGATGACGGTAGATTAGCATCGGGAGTATTCCTTCTGGCACCATGTGAGGTACTTCTCCTAGTAGGGGGCCATCTGTTTTCAACATGTATGCATTAGGATTTAACTCTTCATAACACACATAACTATAGGTTTATGAGATCGCAGGATAGGATTGATAGCAAAAGAGACAAAATAACTCAACCATAGAGACAATCAATACTACCAAAAGAAATACTAGAATGTCTTGGCTACCCCCCTTAAGATAGATCAGCTAGGGGACACCAAGGATAGCTTCCAACTTCTGATGACTTCTATGATCACAACGATCTTCTGATATAAACTTATGTGCACAAGTAGTGACAAGTCTGAAATTTCTCCCGAGCAGAAAATCAGCAATGCAGTAAAACAGCCATACCTTGAGTTCTGTTAATCCAATAAAGTTGTAGCTTATACCGTTGGAAAACTTATAAAATTCCCTACAACTTTCTTATAGAACACTTTTCCAGATTCTAAAGCTAAAATAGTTCCACAGCCAAACACAAAATCTGTCCAGAAGTCCTGGCAGCGCAGATGCGGTATCTTACAACAGTCATATCTCAAGGTCCATAAATACGATGCTGACTAGACTTATGTGGTTGGAATCCTTATGAAATATACTACAACTTTTGTATAGAACATGTTGCAAGATTCTACAGTTAACTTTGTCGAAAACAGGGTACAACCGAAACTGTTCCAGCTTTCAGACAGCACTGAAATATCATCTTGTGATTTTCATAACTCCTAAATCATAATAGCTATTAGAGTGATTCTTGTAGCCAGTGAAAGTTGTCGACATCTGTTGTTGTCCAGAATTTTTCCATGATTTTTGATTGTCCAAAAACAGAGGCACAAACCAAAGAATACAGGCTGCTCCGAGATGACAGGATAAAGCGAACAGAAGATAACGAAACCCAACTATATATTTCATTAATCCTTATACCTTAGGTCTGTAAACTAAATGAAATTGTGGGCATAACCCACAAAAATCATTGCACTCATTACAAAGATCCAAACAAGCATAAACATAATGACAAACCAATCAAACACTAATTGTTCACAAGCCACACATAGGAACTACTAACTTGACTGATCTTCGCTACTAACGTTTTATTACATAAGGAACTCAAACTCCTATTCCTTAATGTTGGTCTGACTACAGGGACATCCAGGGAAGCATCTTTGATTCTTATTAGGGCAAGATTGTACATAGTGTCCTTCTTGATGGCAATGAAAACACTTTATCTTAGTATGATCTTTTTGTGAGGGCATTTTCTTGCGTGGATCCGAGGGTTCAAGTTCATCCGCTTGGCCTGCTTCGTAGCTTGCTTGGTTTTCTGGGGTTGAAACTCTTTATAAGTGATTGTCCACCCATCTATGCATACTTCATGTGGCATCGCTTCAGTTGGAGGTGCTTCGACTCTTTGCATGTGGGATTTACCCGAGGAGAGATCGAGCGAGATGTGACAATCCAATGAAACCCACATTTTGATCACTTCCTACTGCCGACTCTTGTGAGTTTTCCTTTCTCTTCTTGTCCACATTGCCCTCAACATTTGGGTTCACCTCGACTTCCTTCTTTTTGTGTTTGGTTCTCAAGGCAAGGAAAACCATAATGCTCACAACAAGGACATTGATACTGATTTTCTCGATGCCTTACTACCATCACCTTTGTTGGACTTCATTTTCTTCCAAGCTTCTGCTACTTGTCTCTTCACCGGCCCATTTGGAATGTTGATCTGATCCCGAGAATTCTCATGTTGAGCCATCTCCTCTATTACATGATTTTGCATAGCTACTAGCTTCTCCTTGTCGAACGTAATCAAAGCCGGTGTAGTTGGCTCCTCCCCGACAATCGATGCGGATAGTCTCTTTGTTATGGTCCATCTATTTAGATAGAAAGATAAGAATTAGAATAGAGACAAGATTTTGTAATCGATAGAGACCAAAATGAGCATAACTTTTAGAAAATATCAAGGTTAGAGCGAGAGCAAGAAGTAAGCAAAGATGAAAGCACTCTAACATGATTGGTTCTAACTAGGCTTGCATCCTACAGTCAACATTGCTCTGATACCACTTTGTAGCACCCGGTTTTAAGAACAAAACCAGATACATGCTATATGTGAGCCCAGGAAGTCAAATCTCACATATAGTTACAAATAAGGGGCAATATCAAAAGACAATGCTAAATATATAGCGTATTAATACAAAGAAGATAACCTCAGAAAGCAAACAACGGAAGACACTCTGAGCTTTAGGTGAAAACTCCACACCACAGGGGGACACCGACCGGTTGATCACAAGCCTAGACTTCTCCAACTTGAGCAAACTGGTACCCATCCGGGATTTTCCAAAATTGAAAGTAAAGCAAGCGTGAGTACTTCTTGTACTCAGCAAATATAACATGGGGTTTATGAGGCTCAAAAAGCTGACACTGGTTCAACTGCGGTTAGCTTTTATGATTCACAGTTTTATGCATTTGAGTAGCATCAAGATTATCATTAGCCCGTGCATACACATGATCAGGTAAGCATGAATAATGATTAGCATAAACAATTAATTAACAGTGATCATCTATTCCATGAGGGTCCAAGGCCGCTCGTGACCGAGAGCACGGCTGATATATCAGTTTTTAATACTCTGCAGAGGTTGTACATCTTTACCCACAAGTCGTGATCCCCATATGCCTTCACCTCTACCAAGGAAGTGGGGCAGGGTACACTACGAGACCGTTTACAGTTTCCACTAATAGATAGCAACCCGCTAAGGTTTCCCCATCAATATGCATGATCTCCCCTCCAAGAGGTGACTATCAACAGCCAAAAATCCCAAGTACACCCTCTTGGCAGGCCGAGATCATACATGTCGGAGCCCCTCTTGCGCCTTTCGGTAAGCTGCCACAAACTAGTAGAAATCTAATACTGAGTCAAGCCAGAGCCATATAGCTTGTGGTTGTACTCAGTAACTCCCGGATTGTCGCCAAAGATAGGTCCTTATGGAGAGGAAGCTAGCACATCATCCATGCAGTGCACTAGTCCTCTATTAGCATAATAATAAAAGAATCTTTTATGGTTTATCACATAATCCATCAGTCATGTCACGAGATCATGGTAATAATTGAGCACTAGCATTTCTATTTGATGCATCACATCGCACGTATCAAGGAGCAAGGATTCAAAGCTATGTTATGATCTCTACGGTTGCCAAGGTTGACATATGCATATATGATTAGAGTGATTAAGGTGCATAGGAATCAAGGATGGTCCCATGATATACTTGCCTTTATTCTTAGATCCTTCTTCCGGTCCAAAACTCCAAAGGGTGGCTTCTTGATCGTCAATGCAAAGCTCACCGACTAGTCATGATCATAAAGCACCATACAACCATCCAAACAGAGACATACATAACACACAAGCATAGCTATATTAGAGCAGTACACCAATCATATGAAACAAGTAAAAGGTTTTAAAGATGTTCTACACGTCTCTATGAACACACAAAGCGCAAAAAGCACGCTAATCGAAGCTACGGTGCGAAAGATACGATTACCAACAGATTTAAGTTGTAGAAGAAAAAAAGAAAACTATGGGCTTCATTTATTTTAATAATTATATAAAACATATATAAGATACTTTAGAGGAATTTTCTAAGTTTAATTACTCCAAATTATATTTATATAAAAAAAAATAAACATAGGTATTGAAAAGTCTGTATGTAACGTTGGACTAACTGATAGAAAAAGGAATTGAGCTTGTTGAATGAGTGAACTCGATTAAACAAAAGACTAATGCATGATCAGCCGGAAGGAATCCTAGAAGGCAAATACATGTACGGGTGGCATTGTGTGCTCATATGTATGTAAGCATGACGTGTGACACTAGATGGCTTTGTACGTCCGGCCCGTCGACCATACATGCATACAGAGGCAGCTCGATTGAGTTTGCAACACTGTTGAATAGAATAAGAGAGGCAAAGAACAAATCGGTCGACTAGTAGCAAGTAGAGTACGAGACACATGATTTTTCATCCAAGAATAGTAGAAGGGCATGCACACAAGATTTCTCACCTACAGGATAGAAGATTGGCGGTGGAGTACGTATAAGATCGAAATCACGGACTGAATCCACGCTACGAAGAAGTGCTTCGCATGCGGACAGAACTTCGCGGGCGTGGAGCGCCTCGACGGCCGAAAAGCTTCAGCGTGGAGGTAGCATGACACGAGCGGCAGCTTCAGCGTGGAGGTAGCATGACACGAGCGGCAGCCGCACGAGGTGTCGGCATCAATGGCGAGGAGTTGCTTGGCACTAGTGAAAGACAAACGGCGATGATCGACGACGAACCGGCGGGCGATTTCGCCTTGGCCCCGACGTGGACGATTGGGCGACAGAGATGGGGATCGGAGATCAAGGCAATGGTGATTCCGTGAAGAAGAATGGGTGTAGCTCCGTGTACGGCAGCGTATGGCCGTGAAGAAGAAACGCGTCTCGGCGAAGTCCGTGGCGGCCACGTTTCTTGCCGGCGGTGAGATGCGAACGATGATCGCGCGAGCGCGGTTAAGGCTTGGAGGAGGCGGTTAATGGGAACAACGTGGGCGATGTAAGGCGTGGAGGGGGTCGTGCAAGGTGTGCCTGGTTGCGGAGGAACTGAATCAAGATTTGGGAGCGGTTCCGTCGGCCTTGTGTCCGCTCGAACATGGCAAGGAGAGAAAGAAAGGTGCTTGACGCCAGCCGGGCCGAGGCCAAAGGGGAAGACAAAGAGAGGGAGGGGGCACATCCGTATTGAGTCAATGGATAAATCCTTTTCTTTTTCTTTTCTGAAAGCTGAACTTTGCAAAACTATTTTCAAAAACAATCTTGAATCAGTTTGAATTTTTACTCAAAACTACACATCACAATAAAACAAATGCAATAGCATGCATGTCAATCATGTTGCTAAATCTTATAATAAATTTTATTAGTTTATTAAAAAATTATTAATTCTTATGTTTTCATGAGCACAAAACTCAAAATTAAACCATTTTAATTCTATTTCAAAAGTTGTAAATTTTAGGGTGTTACAATTCTACCCCCCTTAAGATGAATCTCGTCCCGAGATTCACAAAGACTCACAAGAAAGATAAAGATGTTCTTCAACAAACAAAGGTCACAACTGACTTGAAAGCAAAAAGCTTCGAGCTCGAAAGTATGATTGATCTTCATACGACAACTTGTGTATTTTGACCCTTCTTTGTTGGATGATCGCCATAAATGTGACCGCCCATCTTGTTGATCTCCAATGGTGTTTGTTCCTCTATTTTGACATCTCAAATCTCATAGTCCACTTTACTATTGTCGGTGCACACACCTTCTGATAGATCAACCTGGTATTCCTCGGTGGAGGTTGAACACCCTCATACTTGATTCTTTCTCCTAATGGTGTTGTTAAGATCACCAACCGTTGGGCATACTTAATCTCTCCTTTACAAGCGGACAACCATCCCTTTCCAAGGATAACATCAACATCCATCAACTCCAAAACAATAAGATTTGCCTCGAAGTTTACTCCCTTTATGTCAAGTTTAACTTTTGGGCATATATAGTTTGCCTTCACTTCACCTCCCTGAGAGTTAACAATCACAGACTTTCCACATTGGAAGCATAGTTGTCTTATAATCTTTTGCATATGCACGAGAGATGAATGAATGTGAAGCACATGGGTCAAACAAAACTAAAGCAAAGTTTGAGCTTACTCCAATCAAACCATATACGACCTCCCTAGTTCCATGAGTAGTAATTATATCCACATTGTTCAGCCTTCCTTGGATGTAGTTTCGCTTTACTTCATTCCTATCCACCTGCTTTTTATTGAGATTTTGTATATAGTGCGGGGATTGCTGAATCCGACTCGGAATACTCTGATCAAGCTTCTTATGGTCTTCTTGTTCTAGCTCTTGCTGTTGTTGAATCTGACGTTGATTATTTTCCACAAACTTCTCAAAATAGTCATTCTCATCATGTTCAATCTCACCACAAATGTAATGTCCCTCGCTAGGAAGAGTGCTAGTCTCCATCAAAGTGCTAGTAAGAGGTGACAAACATGACTCCTGAGAGTTACAGTGTTGTACTTCATCACTGGGTTGCTGATACTCATGGAGTTCCTGAGGAGGATCAAGACTCCACTGACTAGTTAATTCTTGGTACTGCTGTTGAAGTTCTTGTACGGGTGCATAACGGGGGCGTGTTTTGCTACCTGCAAATTGACTTTGCATTTTCCTTTTTCTCTCTTCCATCTCTTGACGCTTGTTCTCAATCACAATTGCCCTATTTACCAATGTTTGAAAATTGGCATACACAACGGTCATCAGTTGTAGTTGAAGCCCATCATTTAATCCTCTCAGAAAGCATTTCTGTTTCTTCGCATCATTATCCACTTCTTCTGGAGCATAGCGTGACAATTTAGTAAATCGGTTACGATATTCACACAATGACATATACCCTTGCTTCAAGGCCCTGAACTCATCTTTCTTAAGTTCTACTTCACCTGCGGAAATGTGGTAAGACCTAAAGCTCTCTTTAAACTCCTGCCAAGTAATCTTGTCAGCATTTGGATGCCCATATTGGTAAGATTCCCACCAGTACTGTGCTACTCCCTGAAGTTGTCCTGATGCATACAACACCTTCTCCTTGTCATTGCACTGTGCTATGTTAAGTTGCTTCTCCACTGCACGTAGCCAATCATCTGCCTCTAGTGGATCAATGGTGTGGTTAAACACTGGAGGGTGGCCCTTCATAAATTCACCATGCTTATCAATAGGTGGTGATTGTTGTGAATTATTCAGCACATTCTAAGCAATAGTCTGAATAAAGTGAGTTTGCATCATCAATGCTTGCTCTATAGTTGGAGGATTTGATGACGGTAGATTAGCATCGGGAGTATTCCTTCTGGCACCATGTGAGGTACTTCTCCTAGTAGGGGGCCATCTGTTTTCAACATGTATGCATTAGGATTTAACTCTTCATAACACACATAACTATAGGTTTATGAGATCGCAGGATAGGATTGATAGCAAAAGAGACAAAATAACTCAACCATAGAGACAATCAATACTACCAAAAGAAATACTAGAATGTCTTGGCTACCCCCCTTAAGATAGATCAGCTAGGGGACACCAAGGATAGCTTCCAACTTCTGATGACTTCTATGATCACAACGATCTTCTGATATAAACTTATGTGCACAAGTAGTGACAAGTCTGAAATTTCTCCCGAGCAGAAAATCAGCAATGCAGTAAAACAGCCATACCTTGAGTTCTGTTAATCCAATAAAGTTGTAGCTTATACCGTTGGAAAACTTATAAAATTCCCTACAACTTTCTTATAGAACACTTTTCCAGATTCTAAAGCTAAAATAGTTCCACAGCCAAACACAAAATCTGTCCAGAAGTCCTGGCAGCGCAGATGCGGTATCTTACAACAGTCATATCTCAAGGTCCATAAATACGATGCTGACTAGACTTATGTGGTTGGAATCCTTATGAAATATACTACAACTTTTGTATAGAACATGTTGCAAGATTCTACAGTTAACTTTGTCGAAAACAGGGTACAACCGAAACTGTTCCAGCTTTCAGACAGCACTGAAATATCATCTTGTGATTTTCATAACTCCTAAATCATAATAGCTATTAGAGTGATTCTTGTAGCCAGTGAAAGTTGTCGACATCTGTTGTTGTCCAGAATTTTTCCATGATTTTTGATTGTCCAAAAACAGAGGCACAAACCAAAGAATACAGGCTGCTCCGAGATGACAGGATAAAGCGAACAGAGAAGATAACGAAACCCAACTATATATTTCATTAATCCTTATACCTTAGGTCTGTAAACTAAATGAAATTGTGGGCATAACCCACAAAAATCATTGCACTCATTACAAAGATCCAAACAAGCATAAACATAATGACAAACCAATCAAACACTAATTGTTCACAAGCCACACATAGGAACTACTAACTTGACTGATCTTCGCTACTAACGTTTTATTACATAAGGAACTCAAACTCCTATTCCTTAATGTTGGTCTGACTACAGGGGACATCCAGGGGAAGCATCTTTGATTCTTATTAGGGCAAGATTGTACATAGTGTCCTTCTTGATGGCAATGAAAACACTTTATCTTAGTATGATCTTTTGTGAGGGCATTTTCTTGCAGGATCTGAGGGTTCAAGTTCATCTGCTTGGCCTGCTTCGTAGCTTGCTTGGTTTTCTGGGGTTGAAACTCTTTATAAGTGATTGTCCACCCATCTATGCATACTTCATGTGGCATCGCTTCAGTTGGAGGTGCTTCTGACTCTTTGCATGTGGGATTTACCTCGAGGAGAGATCGAGAGCGAGATGTGACAATCCAATGAAACCCACATTTTGATCACTTCCTACTGCTGACTCTTGTGAGTTTTCCTTTCTCTTCTTGTCCACATTGCCCTCAACATTTGGGTTCACCTCGACTTCCTTCTTTTGTGTTTGGTTCTGAAGGCAAGGAAAACCATAATGCTCACAACAAGGACATTGATACTGATTTTCTCGATGCCTTACTACCATCACCTTTGTTGGACTTCATTTTCTTCCAAGCTTCTGCTACTTGTCTCTTCACTGGCCCATTTGGAATGTTGATCTGATCCTGAGAATTCTCATGTTGAGCCATCTCCTCTATTACATGATTTTGCATAGCTACTAGCTTCTCCTTGTCGAACAGAATCAAAGCTGGTGTAGTTGGCTCCTCCTGACAATCGATGCGGATAGTCTCTTTGTTATGGTCCATCTATTTAGATAGAAAGATAAGAATTAGAATAGAGACAAGATTTTGTAATCAGATAGAGACCAAAATGAGCATAACTTTTAGAAAATATCAAGGTTAGAGCGAGAGCAAGAAGTAAGCAAAGATGAAAGCACTCTAACATGATTGGTTCTAACTAGGCTTGCATCCTACAGTCAACATTGCTCTGATACCACTTTGTAGCACCCGGTTTTAAGAACAAAACCAGATACATGCTATATGTGAGCCCAGGAAGTCAAATCTCACATATAGTTACAAATAAGGGGCAATATCAAAAGACAATGCTAAATATATAGCGTATTAATACAAAGAAGATAACCTCAGAAAGCAAACAACGGAAGACACTCTGAGCTTTAGGTGAAAACTCCACACCACAGGGACAGCTGACTGGTTGATCACAAGCCTAGACTTCTCCAACTTGAGCAAACTGGTACCCATCCGGGATTTTCCAAAATTGAAAGTAAAGCAAGCGTGAGTACTTCTTGTACTCAGCAAATATAACATGGGGTTTATGAGGCTCAAAAAGCGACAACTGGTTCAATCTAGCGGTTAGCTTTTATGATTCACGCTTTTATGCATTTGAGTAGCATCAAGATTATCATTAGCCCGTGCATACACATGATCGGGTAAGCATGAATAATGATTTTAGCATAAACAATTAATTAACAGTGATCATCTATTCCATGAGGGTCCAAGGCCGCTCGTGACCGAGAGCACACGGCCGATATATCGCTTTTAATACTCTGCAGAGGTTGTACATCTTTACCCACAAGTCGTGATCCCCATATGCCTTCACCTCTACCAAGGAAGTGGGGCAGGGTACACTACGAGACCGTTTACAGTTTCCACTAATAGATAGCAACCCGCTAAGGTTTCCCCATCAATATGCATGATCTCCCCTCCAAGAGGTGACTATCAACAGCCAAAAATCCCAAGTACACCCTCTTGGCAGGCCGAGATCATACATGTCGGAGCCCCTCTTGCGCCTTTCGGTAAGCTGCCACAAACTAGTAGAAATCTAATACTGAGTCAAGCCAGAGCCATATAGCTTGTGGTTGTACTGTAACTCCTGGATTGTCGCTCAAAGATAGGTCCTTATGGAGAGGAAGCTAGCACATCATCCGCAGTGCACTAGTCCTCTATTAGCATAATAATAAAAGAATCTTTTATGGTTTATCACATAATCCATCAGTCATGTCACGAGATCATGGTAATAATTGAGCACTAGCATTTCTATTTGATGCATCACATCGCACAGGTATCAAGGAGCAAGGATTCAAAGCTATGTTATGATCTCTACGGTTGCCAAGGTTGACATATGCATATATGATTAGAGTGATTAAGGTGCATAGGAATCAAGGATGGTCCCATGATATACTTGCCTTTATTCTTAGATCCTTCTTCTGGTCCAAAACTCCAAAGGGTGGCTTCTTGATCGTCAATGCAAAGCTCACCGACTAGTCATGATCATAAAGCACCATACAACCATCCAAACAGAGACATACATAACACACAAGCATAGCTATATTAGAGCAGTACACCAATCATATGAAACAAGTAAAAAGGTTTTAAAGATGTTCTACACGTCTCTATGAACACACAAAGAAAAAAGCACGCTAATCGAAGCTACGGTGCGAAAGATACGATTACCAACAGATTTAAGTTGTAGAAGAAAAAAAGAAAACTATGGGCTTCATTTATTTTAATAATTATATAAAACATATATAAGATACTTTAGAGGAATTTTCTAAGTTTAATTACTCCAAATTATATTTATATAAAAAAATAAACATAGGTATTGAAAAGTCTCGTATGTAACGTTGGACTAACTGATAGAAAAAGGAATTGAGCTTGTTGAATGAGTGAACTCTGATTAAACAAAAGACTAATGCATGATCAGCCGGAAGGAATCCTAGAAGGCAAATACATGTACGGGTGGCATTGTGTGCTCATATGTATGTAAGCATGACGTGTGACACTAGATGGCTTTGTACGTCGGGGCCGTCGACCATACATGCATACAGGAGGCAGCTCGATTGAGTTTGCAACACTGTTGAATAGAATAAGAGAGGCAAAGAACAAATCGGGTCGACTAGTAGCAAGTAGAGTACGAGACACATGATTTTTCATCCAAGAATAGTAGAAGGGCATGCACACAAGATTTCTCACCTACAGGATAGAAGATTGGCGGTGGAGTACGTATAAGATCGAAATCACGGACTGAATCCACGCTTACGAGAAGTGCTTCCGCATGCGGACAGAAACTCGCGGGCGTGAGCGCTTCGACGGCCGCAAAGCTTCAGCGTGGGAGGTAGCATGACACGAGCGGCAGCTTCAGCGTGGAGGTAGCATGACACGAGCGGCAGCCGCACGAGGTGTCAGCATCAATGGCGAGGAGTTGCTTGGCACTAGTGAAAGACAAACGGCGATGATCGACGACGAACCGGGCGGACAGCTTTCCTTGGCCCCGGACGTGGACGATTGGGCGACAGTAGATGGGGATCGGAGATCAAGGCAATGGTGATTCCGTGAAGAAGAATGGGTGTAGCTCCGTGTACGGCAGCGTATGGCCGTGAAGAAGAACGCGCCTCGGTGAAGTCTGTGGCGGCCACGTTTCTTGCCGGCGGTGAGATGCGAACGATGATCGCGCGAGCGCGGTTAAAGGCTTGGAGGAGGCGGTTAATGGGAACAACGTGGGCGATGTAAGGCGTGGAGGGGGTCGTGCAAGGTGTGCCTGGTTGCGGAGGAACTGAATCAAGATTTGGGAGCGGTTCCGTCGGCCTTGTGTCCGCTCGAACATGGCAAGGAGAGAAGAAAGGTGCTGACGCGCGGGCCAGGCCAGGCGGGAAGACAAAGAGAGGGAGGGGGCACATCCGTATTGAGCTGGGCTGGATAAATCCTTTTCTTTTTCTTTTTTCGAAAGCTGAACTTTGCAAAACTATTTTCAAAAACAATCTTGAATCGGTTTGAATTTTTACTCAAAACTACACATCACAATAAAACAAATGCAATAGCATGCATGTCAATCATGTTGCTAAATCTTATAATAAATTTTATTAGTTTATTAAAAAATTATTAATTCTTATGTTTTCATGAGCACAAAACTCAAAATTAAACCATTTTAATTCTATTTCAAAAGTTGTAAATTTTAGGGTGTTACATTGGTGAAAATATGGTCACTTAAGGGTCCCCGCTGTATTTCGCCAAGCCTATGGTGACACAAAAGTTGTGGCTACAAAATTAGACACCATACTTCTAGCAAGGTTTTCTACTCCAAAAATTTAAAAAATAGTGAACTGAGCCTAAGATTATTAACTAACCAAGTAGCTACATCAAGAGGTGTGGCAACCTTATCTTGACTACAGCGTGGGATGACAGGGAACCAAATATGCCCACAATACTCCTATTGACTAAAGGTATATTAAACATCTGTTTAGCTCATCTAATCGCATTTAAGTCAATTTATCTAGGTCAATTGGATTGGTTTCCCTCTTTCTTATACTATTTAAACTGAACACATTAATGGAGTATTTAGGGCTTAAATAACATAGTTAGCTTCCTTTTAACGTTTAAATGTCATTTCAATGGTATTTGAGGCCATTATTGACTTTTAGTAATGATATGGATGCGCTTACTCTAAAATAGATGCCATTATACAAATTAGGGTACTTTAGATTGTTTTCACAAAGGCATAGGTATGGTTACGTTTGGTTTATTTTTTTCCCTAATGGTAGAGACAACTAACTTAAATACAAGACATAGGTGAGCAATAATAATTTTGATTAATATTAATAGTATTTAAAGGGACCATAGCATCTAAGAGAAGGGTTCTAAATTAGCGGAATTAAAAACTAATAGCCTCTAAATTCTTCTTATCAAATCCTATGCAAACTATCTACCTAAATGTGTATTACAGTTTTGCTAAGTGTTTGACATCTCTAACGCAACACTCTAGGTTCCAATCCTTCTGACTAACCTACAGAACTAGACTAGGATGACAAAGCTCACAAGCAAAGGATTGCATGCAATAAATGAAAAAGATTAATTGACATCGAGAATGCAAACTCCCGATGACAGTATTTTTTTTCAGGTATCAAGAAGCTCACATTTCTTCTAACTATTTGAAAGCCTAGTTTGTTTTTAGTAATTAAGTGATAATTAGAGGACCTAACGCTTTCATTGAGATGTTTGAGCTAGGGTCCACAAAAAGGAGTTGAGAAAGGCTATGTCCATGATGAAGGATTGAAGATGACCACGACCTTGGTGCAAGTGCTCAACAAGGAGAAATGATGGAGTTGCAACCAATTGCAAGGAGTTGGAAGAAGTTGAAAGCAAAGGGATTGAGTGGTTAGGTTTTGCTTTCACCGGCTAAGAGCATCTCCAACAGTTGCCTAAAACTTGTTGGTATTCTTAAAATTGTGATAAAACATCAAAAACACATCTCCAACAGTTTCCTAAAACCCTTTCCTATTTTTAGGAGAAGCGCAAAAAGAGTCCTGGAGGGCGTAAATTTCCGCGTCGAATCCCGCTGCGTATCTCCTCGCGCGCGCGGTCGTCATTCCTTCGCGCGCCCGGTGAAACTTCTTTCCCGCGAAATTTCTTCATCTGGCCGCCATGAAAAATATTTTTCGCAGCCATATATATCGAGCCATCGCGCAAAGCAGGAATAACTGGCCGCCCGCCCGGCGGGACCCGATCTCGCCAGGAATAGCGATTCCGCTAGGAGGAGATCGATCACTGGCCGCCAGGAGGAGATCGATCGCCGGCCTGCCAGGAGGAGATCGTGGCCAGGAGGAGAGATTCCGTCAGGAGGAGAGATCGCTAGGAGGTAATCTTGATCGCTCGTGTATGTACGTTGATCTACCTAGGGTTCTTGATCTGCCAATAGATGACCATCTCCCGGAATCGTTGATATCTGATATGATATTCAGTACTGTTGTTCTTGTGTTCTTGTTCTTGCCAAGCACATCGGTAGTTGCTGCTTCTATAGTTTGTTTTGTTTTCAGTTTTTATTACCTTATGATAACGTGGATTGATTTTGAATTGTTACTGAAACTAGCCCACATTCAGTACTGTTCTTCTTTTTAATCAGGTAGTTTTCATTAGGAACATTCAGCAACCCACATTCAGTAGGTACATGATTCAGGAACTCGTTCACATACAGTAGTTTTTTTGTAGACTCATGGAGACGCAAGGAGATGATTTCTTGTCGGGAATCCTGGCCGATGGACATGTTGATGGTTTGGATAACCTGTCCATTCCAAACACTCCACAAGAAACTGAAAATATCAGTCTCGATGTGCAAGCTGTTGGTAGTGTTGGTACAAAGGTAAAGAGGGCTAAAAATTTTAATACCGATGAAGATGCAATTGTTTGCTCGGCATGGTTGAATGCTAGCAAAGATCCTCTCCACGGGGCCAATCAAAATCGGTCGAGGTTTTGGGGTAGAGTTCTTGCTTTTTTTAATGAGCACAACAAGCGTAACATTCCAAGGACAGAAAGTTCAATTATGCATAGATGGCTCATCATTCAAACTCAAGTGAACAAGTTTTGTTCGTGTTATGACGCGATTACCCGTAGAAATCAAAGTGGTGTAACTATCGAAGACAAGGTAACACGTGTTCACATTATTTACATCATTTTGTAATTTGTTGACGGCTACTAATTGACTCATTTGATGTTCAGCTTGCAGAAGCAACCAAGATGTTCGAGGGATTAGGCAACAAGGACAGCAAAAAGTTCAATGTTTTGCCATGTTGGAACGTGCTGAAGAACGAGGACAAATGGAAAACCAAGAGGATTGAACTGCTCCAGGCAGAGAAAGAAGCAGCAGCAGCAGCAAAATCAAACAAGAAGAGGAAGAAACAGCCTACCAAAGTGTCTGAGCCAAGGGAGCCTGAAGGGACAAGCAATGATCATGAAGAAGGAAATGGTGGTGATGCAGAATCAGGAGCAAAGAAAAGGGGGGATGGGATCAAGAAGGTTAAAGCGTCGCTTAGGCGAGGAGGTGGTGAAGCTTGCTTGGAGGCCATTGACAAGTTGTGGGCAAAGAAGGAGGTTGCGGACATTGAGAAAGAGAAGGCTAAGAATGAAAGGTTTATGCTTTCTTTTGACCTAGACAAGCAAGCACTAGAGCTAGACAAGGAAAGAGTTGATGCAGAGAAGACAAGAGCTGCTGCAGAGAAGACTAGAGCTGAAGCTGAAATGGTTAAGCAACAGAAGGACATTATGCTCGCCGACATGTCCTCCCTCAACACCCTGCAGCGTGAATAGATTGAGCTCATGCAGCAAGACATCATGGCTAAGCGACGTGGAAATATAATCTAGTTCCTGCTGGCACTTTTAGTTTGATTCATCATATGTTTTCTTTCTTTTTTATGTGAGTTTGATTGAGAGATACATGAACCTTTTCTTTTTAATGTCAGTGTGAGTGAGAGATGCATGGACGTTTGCTTTATCAGAAATATTTGCTGTCGCCGCTACGTGCTGCTGAAAGCGACGTCCTCCTGTCCTTGTCGCCTGATCATTGGCCGGCAAATCCAGCAGACACGACCATGCACGTATACAAATCAACTACTGAATGCCATGCATCATTGATTGACCATCTAGTACAGGACCATGCACGTATACAACTATTTGAATGAAAAATACTATGACAAATAGTTCATTACACTTGAATGAAAACACTATGACAATGTGCTAATTATATATTGTACGAGTATAAATCTGGATGGTTGTTCCACAAGTGTTCGATGAGGTCTTCTTTCAACTGAATATGTGTATCCTTGTTTCTAATCTCCCGATGTGCTGCAATAAGTAGATCTTTATGCTGGAAGGAATCCGCGGCCTCCCAGAGCTCCGCCTACTGTTCATGCGGGGCCCACCACTGTTCACGTGGGCTCCGCATACACAGTTCAATTTGTATTTTTATTTTTTTTATTTTTTATTTTTTTATCAGCTTTATTTCTTTTCTCTTTAAGCCGGCGCACTGACATCTAATCTCGCACGACCATTACGTGATTGTTAAGAAAAATCCTCCATATGTATCGGAGGAATTCACCATACCGGACTCTTTCATGTGTCTATTTTGCTGTCGCCGCTAGCAGTTCTATTGTGCCACCATATTTAAAAGAGGATATATATTGTCTTGAAAAGCAAAAGGCTATCCAATGTAAAATTCACTAGCTTCTACCATTCGATCGTGTATTTTCCTAATTTTATGTCAATCGTTCTTAAAGATAACTTTGAGTAGCTACTATTGTCTTTTACATGCAGAAGCGTATACCATAAAAAAAAAGCACAGCTATATACACAGCTTTAGGCCTATTACCGCTACAAACGAATGAGCCTTTAGAATACCAGTTCACCACAACAGACAGGCGCGACCACCAACTGCACGCGGGCATCGCGCGCGTACCCTCCTAGTATATTCATCAAGCGTGCGAGTAGGCCGTCCATGAGCAGGCTCGACATTGTCACCTCCGTGATCAAAACGCTCGGTATGGTCGACCACGAATCCTTCGTCTTCGACGATCATGTTATGCATGATAACACATGCCCTCATGATCAATGCCAATGTCTCTTCGTCCCAAATTCGTGCTCCACCACGAACAATGGCAAACCTAGACTGAAGAACCCCAAAAGCTCTCTCCACCATCTTCCTCGCTGCTTCTTGCGCTTTGGCAAAGTATTGCTTCTTGTTACCCATAGGAAGAGTGATGGACTGGATTAAAGTAGCCCATGAGGGGTATATACCATCTGCAAGATAGTAGCCCATGTTGTAGTCATGTCCATTAACAGAAAAGTTCACTGCCGGAGCTCTACCTTCCGCCAGGTTATCAAACAAAGGAGATCTATGGAGAACATTGATGTCGTTATGAGACCCTGGCATCCCAAAGAAAGCGTGCCATATCCAAAGGTCCTCTGAAGCAACAGCCTCCAAAACAATAGTGGGCTTCTCCTCCTTCCCCTTGTACTGACCTTGTTTTTCATATGGACAATTCTTCCACGCCCAGTGCATACAATCAATAGACCCTAGCATTCCTGGAAATCCTTTTTTCTCACCCATTGCAAGTAAGCGTGCTATGTCCGCCTCATTGGGATGTCTCAGGTATTCATCACCAAACACCTCAACAACTGCACGAACAAAGTGTCTCAGGCTTTCCAGCGCTGTACTTTCACCAATGCGAACGTACTCATCTGTCGCATCAGCAGCAACTCCATAACTGAGCATACGCATTGCGGCGGTGACTTTTTGGAAGCAACTCAAGCCAAGTACATTGGCTGCATTTCTTTTCTGCACAAAGTAGTCGTCATGCGCCTCTACGCCATTCATTATGCGTACGAGAAGATTCTTAGACATCCTGTACCTGAACAAAATAAAATTGAATCTTGAGATCACACAAAATAATTCATCACATAAAAAAAGTAATATGAAATTTTAGAGCAACAACCTTCTACGAAATAATTCGGGGCCGTATGTTGGATTGTCAGCCAAATAATCTTGGAACATCCTTTCATGGCCGCCTTCTCTATCACGGTAAAGAACTCTATGGCCCATGACAGAGCCACCATGTGGACCTTTTTCGTTGCTAGCGGTTTCAACAATTTGAGCAAGCGAGGATATCAGAGTAGCATCGTCATCGGATGATGACTCATCCAATTGTCGTTGCGAACGGGATCTCTTCCTAGGCATGATTCCTGAACAACAATTGTTTCGCTGCAATCACAAATCTAGAGAACCATTGTACCGATGTGGTACGAACAAATCAGAACCCAGATCGAGCAGGGGTGTAGATGGAAGGATAAAGACCTGTTGGGTGGAGAGGGACCCTTGCCGCGCGCGGAGAAGATCACCTACGGCGGCGCACCTGCACGGCCTGCAGTCCGCGAGAGGAAGGCTGCGCGACGGGGGGTGGCGGCGCCCTGGAGTCGAGAGGAAGGCTGCGCGACGGGTGCCTAGCGTCGATGGAAAGAGAGGTCGCACGAAGGGGTACGGGGAGACCGATTCTGTTAAGATTAGGTACAAGTGGGCCCAAGTTTTAGAGTTTAGGAAAGCCTTTTTAAGGAACTGTTGGAGATAACATGATTTTACACTTCCTAAAACTTTTATCAACTTCCTAAAACTCAAGATTTGAGGA
>JADLZL010000078.1:0-68151 GCA_015844335.1 Chrysopogon serrulatus | reverse complement strand
TGGCAATGATGTGTCGACTTGATGAAGTGATGTAATAAGTTTTAAACGCTGTTCGTGCAATGATAATGCTACAATTTGTAAATATATGTGGTTTGGGACTTCCTGGGCCCCCATATATTATTCCTCGGTTTTATTTATAAAACTGGGTGTTACAGTAGCACACGGCGAACGCCAAGTCCGGGCATGTGTGGACGAGGTAGCGAAGAGACCCCACAATGCGTCGGTACTGTGTCGCATGCACCTCCTTTGCCATGTTGTCCCGGCTCAACTTCAGCCTCTCCTCCATGGTAGTGTGAGCTGGGTTGCAGCCGGTGAGGCCACCCAGCTCGATGATCCGTTTAGCGTAGGTAGTCTGGCGAAGCGAGATGCCGGAGCTATCCTGGTGGACCTCGATCCCCAGGTAAAAGGAGAGAAGGCCAAGGTCGCTCATCTGGAAGACAGACTTCATCTCCGCCTTGAATGCCTCGATCTCCTCCTTGGTACCGGTGATCACTAGGTCGTCGACGTACACGCCCACCAGTAGGGCATTGCCTCCCTTGCCCCGCTGGTAGACGGCGGCCTTGTGAGGACTCTGCTAGAACCCTATTTGCTTGAGGGTGGAGTCCAGCTTGGCATTCCAAGCTCATGGTGCCTGCCGCAAGACGTAGAGGGCCTTGCGCAAGCGAAGGACCTTGCCCTCCTTGCCGGGGATGACGAATCCCGGCGGTTGGTGAACGTAGACTTCTTCTTTCATGTCGCTGTTGAGGAAGGCCGAGTTGACGTCCATGTGGTGTACACGCCAGCCCTCCTGGGTAGCTAGCGCGAGGAGGAGCCGGACGGACTCCATCCGTGCAACGGGCGCAAAGGCGTCGTTGAAGTCAACTCCCTCCTGCTGGACGAAGCCATGAGCCACCAGCCTCGCCTTCCGCTTGATCATCGCCCGGCCTCGTCCTTCTTCAGCTTGAACACCCACTTAAGGGTGATGGTGTGGTGGCCGGTCGGAAGATCAGCAAGCTCCCACATGCAGTTCCGCTCGACGGAGTCGATCTCCTCCTTCATCGCGGCACACCAAGCCGCGTCTCCCTCTGCCTCAGTGAAAGAGCAGGGCTCGTCATCGTCAACGGCAAGGAGCAACTCCGCTCGAAGTCGTGCTGGGCAAGCTCGGGGACAGGGTGCTCGCCGAGGTTGTCATCCATGGTGCGGTAGTGCAGAGGCTCGTCGTCGTGGGAGGTGTCGATGTGGTCCTCATTGTTGGACAGCAGGGTGGCGAACTCCACCGTGCGTTGCTCGTCGTGGTCCGAAGCAGTTGAAGTCGATCCAAGAAAAGTGAGCACCGGTGGAGAGCGTGGTGTAGCTGGTGCAGACGGCTTCGGTGTAGGAGCATGAGGTGTTGCAGGCACCACCGATGTAAAAACCGTGGGGTGTAGCAGAGGCGCGGGGCGTGGTAGAAGGCTCTGGTGCGTGAGCACGGGGCATGGCCGGCGGTGGACTTGCGGATGGTGAGCGTGGTGTAGAGGTAGACGAGCTTGGTGAAGATGAGCTGCTAGCTCCCCTAGCTCCCTTGAAGTGGACGTAGTCAACGATGAAGTAGCTAAGTGTCGAAGTCGATCCGTCGTCGACCATCTTGCCCCACGCCCAACCTCGCCCTTCGTCGAACACCACGTCACTTGTGATGCGCATGCACTGTGTCTTGGGGTCGAGGATGTGGTAGCCCTTGATGCCGTTGGGGTAGCCGATGAAGACCCCGGAGTGCTCCAGTCGTCGAGCTTGCCAACGTGGTTAAGCTCCTTGATGAATGTGAGACAGCTGAAGACACAGAAGTATCTGACCGCCGGCTTGCGTCTGTGCCATGCCTCGTAAGATGTCTTGCCGTCGAGTGCCTTGGTGGGTGTTGACACCTCTTAACGTCACCATGTAAAACACCGGGTTGTCATCACCAGCAGTAACATCGAGAGATGTGGTATTAAATCATACAACTATCTTTGAATAAATAAATAAGATATCCATAAGCGCACAGATAAAATACCATTGTAGCGTTTTATTGGGAGTCAACCCATTTGTCGTATTTATTTAATCCTATAGGAAAGGACAGCTAGAGAATATTGATGTGTATACATACTTAGATAGAACCAACATGACAGGGACATACTTATGCAGGGGTAAGCCAAATAGATATATATGATAAATGTAGGGCAATGATAAATCACTCAGAGATAGAAATAGACTCTCTAATGTAGCTAGGCAAAAACAGGAGATTAGTTAAGAGGTTGAATTCCTATGTAGTGTTAGATTTACTAAGTCTTTGTATCTACTCTAGTACATTACTCTCATATATAGCATTGATGACTCTAAAGTACCCATAAGAAACATCAATAGGGAGGTTTGTAAGCATAGCACACTCCTCCTTCGCAACCATATTCTACTAGTCTTATAAGCGGTGGCGGAATACATAGGAATCGACAGGATTGTCACACCCGTGATCTACCATCAAACCTAGCCTACAAGGTGTATTCGTAGGTAGATAACATCTAAGCACCACGCTTACATAATATCGACCACTTAACCCACTCGAGTAATGAGCTAAGCGCTTTACGATCATACAAGATAGTCATCATCAAGCAATACTATATCAAGCAAAACACTAGAAGAAACTAGAAACTTAATAAACTAAAACATAATAATTAAGAACAAAGTCATAATGAAAAGAGGGATACAAAGCTATACCAGCCTTCGGATGACGACTCTAGAATCCTGAGCGTAGCTCAACTCTACTTGAACCTTGCTAGCTAATGCCTAACTAGAACTTGAAGTATTGGAGTTCTATTCTAATTCTCTGAGGATGGAACCCTTCTCTCTCTTTGAGAGAGGAAATAATGAATTAGGGTTTCTTGGGCTCTCCTCCCGGGGGGTCCTGCCGTTCTTTTATAGCCCGGTAGAGTAAACGTGAGCCATCGGATCAAACCGACTTTGGCGGACGGCTGAGATCTCTCCTCAAAGGTGGTGGAGCAACCTGGGTGAAGCGGGCCACGAGGGAACACTGGGCTGGACCGGCCGATCTCGGGTGGGACCGGCCGGTCCCACTTGAGGCCCACTCAGCCTCCCCTTCGGCGCAGAGTCTTCTGGTGTCTTCTAGATTGTTCTTGCATTGTCGTGCCATCCATTTGTGCATTCTACGCTCCGAAATGCTTCTGGGATTGCGTATTTTCCGATATTCACCTGTAAAAAAGTAAAACACCAAAACTCATGGAATTCGGTTAGTGTAACGCCTATTCCTACGTTGGTGATCGCAATTGTACCCTCTTTAGTGTTTGGTTTACCTATAGATTTGGTAATTAATAGCTGTCAATAGTGGGCAAGCGGTTGAGGAGGTGGACAGCAGTCACCACCGCCTCTCCCTAGTAGATCACCGGCATCCCTCTCTGCTTGAGGAGGGCATGGTGGTGGCCACCATCGTCTGGTTGCGACGCTCGACGACCCCATTCTGCTGAGGGGCGTACAGGGCAGAGAAGTGGCACAGGATCCCTTCGTCGGCGCAGTACGCCGCGAACTCAGCCACTGTGTTGTCGGTGCGTAGCACTCGAAGCTTACGGTCGCACTCCTCTGCAACAGCTTGATGGCGCTTGATGGCGTCAACTGCAGCCACCTTGTTGTCGAGGAGGACAGCCCACATGTAGCGGGAGACGTCGTTGACGAGTAGCAGGAAGTAGCACTAGCCTCCAGGTGTGGCCGGTGTCATGGGGCCACAGAGGTTGCCTTGCACGAGCTCCAGCTTCTCCGTGGCATGGAAGCTGGCCTAATAAGGGAAGGGGAGCCGCCTCGACTTGGTGTGGATGCAGGTGTCGCAGAACTGCTCCATGTGGTTGACGTGCAGCATACCCCGAACCACCACACACTCACTTGTGTCAAGATATCATTTTTGTTCCCCACATATTATACAAACCCGACGGAAAATTAAATATTTGAGGGTATAAACGAATTCAAATGAAAAAGTGGTGAACTACAAAGTTTCATAACTTTTCGAGATCTACAACTTTTATTTAGAGTGTTTCTCCATCTGAGGTCATTTGCAAAATTTGAATTTCAAATTTGAAAATTTCATTCGTAGTTTTCCATAAAAAGATGATTTCAAATAAAAAAGTTGTCAACTACAAAATTTCATAACTTTTCGAGATCTACAACTTTTATTTTGGAAGTTTCTCCATCCGAGAAAGTTTGAAAAACTCAAAAAAATTAATTTCAAATTATTTCTACTGGCGGTTTTCTTAAGGAACCGCCAGGTAATTTCTTAAGGAACCGCCCGGTAGAATTTCTACTGGCGGTTCCGTAAGAAATCCGCCAGTAGAAATAGTCAATTTCTACTGGCGGTTCCTTAAGAAAACCGCCAGTAGAAATCGTATTTCTACTGGCGGTTCCTTAAGAGAACCGCCTGTAGAAATGGTGGCGATTTCTACAGGCTGTTCTAAAGAGAAACCGCCAGTAGAAATAAAACGCTAGTGTCAAGAGAAATGGTTTGTGTACTAGTGTGGAGTGTATGTACTTTTGTATGCTTTGACATGTTGAGTATAAATAACTTAGGACTAAGTTGTTCTTGATTATTATTTAGTCTAGCTATACTGCACTAATGAGTATCTATCTTTCTCTGAACTATTATGCACTGATCATACAAATATCTTTGGACTTACCCCTTTTTAGAGTAAGTGTTTAGTTAGTGATTTCATCATAAGTAATCATTATTCAATCTCTTCTTTACCATCGCAACTCCTATGGTAAAATTTAAATAATGATACCTAGAATACTCCTGATGAAATGATACGATGGTATTTTGTGCGCTTGCAGAATTTATATCTTAAGGCTCACATTAAAAATACCAACAACAACTTAGTCCATGTTGTGGCGAGACATACACTAGGTGTTCATGCACTAATAGGCATCACACACTTAGCCCTACACAAGGACGCCATAAGAACCACACAAGTAAGGGCACACAAGCCACAAGCAATCCATTTGAGCCACCTTTGCGATCTCTCATGGGAAAGTCACAAGAACCCTCACAAACATTACCAATTATGGTCGGAAGCAATCACCAACCTCCGCCAACAATCCTCCATTGCTCCAAGTCATCTAGGTGGTGGAAACCACCAAGAGTAACAAGAAAACTGTAGCAAGAACAATCCCCAAGTGCCACTACATGCAATCACTCAAGCAAATGCACTTTTAATAATTACTTAATCAAGATGAACAAATCAATCAAGGAGATGAGTGGGAAATGTTAACTTGTGCTCACAAGGATGTACCACTTGTAAGAATTGTAAGGACCGAGGATGCGCCTAGAAGGGGGTGAATAGGCATTTCTGAAAATTAACAACTCAAAATGCGGAAACGATTAGAGAGGGAGTTTCCAAGTAACGAGTTAAGCACTAAGTGAATGATCAATAGAGACTAAGCCTAGAAGGTAATTCCTTGCACCACAAAATTTAGAACAAAGAACAAGTAAACTCAGCACTCAGGTAATACCGGACACGTCCGGATAGGTATACCGGACACGTCCGGTATTCACGAGCATAGCAGGGAATCCCCGAAACCAGTGCCTTTTGATTCCGAACCTCGACACCGGTTGCGGGCACCTCTAGGTAATCTGTGGAGCTCAGTGAACCTGCAGACAACCTTAAATACCACAAGTGGATCACAAACACAATATGAAATAGAATTTGAGACACAGTATTTGTTTTACTGAAGTTCAGACTCCTTCGAGTCCTACACTCCATTGAGGCAGCTGCGAGCGACCCAAGGGCCGAGCTCTAGAGGACCACGCAGGTCACCCTAGTTGGAGCCTTTTTCAACTCCTTTTGCTCGGATCAAGTTCAAGAGGACCACGCAGGTCTCCCTAGCCGGAGTCTTTTCAAACTCTGATTTCTTGAGTCCAACTCTAGAGGACCACGCAGGTCACCCTAGACGGAGTCTTTTTCAACTCCCTTTCCTCCCTCCACTAATTTGATTCCTTCCCTTGCGGCGGTGGAATCAACCGTTACAAACTTTTTGAGCCACACCACAACCTTTTGGGTGGTCTTCGGCGACGCCTAACCGTCTAGGACCAAAGATCCAAGAGTAACAAATGCGAATCACGAGATTTGACATTATGCACAAGTGCTCACGAGGTGGCTTGCTCTCAAGTTAAATTTCACTCAACCCACAATTAGGATTTGGAAATTTGAATCAATCACACACTAAGAGAGGGCTAGAGAGTGTTTGCAAAGCTCTAGGAAGGCTTGGGAACCAGCAGAATCAACAGCCTCCACGAGTGCAGGCTTGGGGGTATTTATACCCCAAGTTTTAGAACTAGCCGTTGGGCATACCGGACGCGTCCGGTAGGCATACCGGACATGTCCAATATGTGCCCCCACAGCACAGAAAACCTCTTGGAGCTTTGGCACAAAATAGACCTACCGAAACTTCCGGTACATGACCAAAACTTCCGATCACCAACAGAACTACCGGTGAAAGACCAGAAGTTCCGCTAGTGCACGATTCAAACATGGTGCGCGCGCAAGGACAAAGACCGAACTTCTGCTCAGCACCAGAACCACTAGAAAAAGTCAGCCCTCTAGGTAAACTCCCCAATAGTGCACTCACCCCAAGCATACCGGACACGTCCGGTAGGCATACCGGACGCATCCGGTATACACGGGCAGGCTGACACAGATACTCTCTCTTGCTCTCTCTCTCACTCAAACCTCATATGGGTTGGCTTGAGCCCTTATGTATAGTATCTATCAATATGATGCATCCCTCTTAATAGTACGGCTTTTCTATTTAACTCAAGACAATAAAATAAAGATGAATTTTGCCACTTGAGTTGATTTGATTCACTTCCGAGCCATAGCTTTTAATCTCTGTCAACTGAGGGTGCCAACATGTCCAATTGATCTTTCTTCTTTGAGCATAGCCATCCTAAGCATATGACTTGATTCCATTCATTCAATGTGAATTACTCAAAATGGACCAAGTCATTTTCATCATCCTTTCACCAATGTGATATTGATCCTTGACACAAATACGATCATCATAGCTTGATTGTTACCTCGACTAAATGCAAGTACTTTTCCTCTTTACCCTAGCTAGGTTCTTCGGCCGTCAAGCCATCGCTTGCCCTTCACCCTTGCTTAGTGCCTCGAAGTCTTCCCTTGCTATCTTCACCTTCTCAAGCTATCAAGTCACATCATGTGTTGAATTATCAATATGCTTGTCCATTTGTATTGTTGTCTTCTTCATTTTCAATCTTTTACTCTTGGCAAGCTTTTCAATGTGAGACCATTGTGTATGCAAACCAATATGTCTCGTCAACTAATCTCAATATGTTTGCTCTCACTTTTGATCATTGTAATCAAACAATGTAAGCCAATGCATGATACCCATTTGCATTGTTGTATTTTGATTGAACTAGATTAACCATACAACAATCCAAATTCCTGCATAGCACTTAGCAATAGCATTAGTTCTTTAATCGCGTTGTCATCCAGTCATCCAAAACCCACTAAAGGGCTAGATGCACTTACAAGAATGACCAAGAGAGTGAGGCCAAGCTAGACAATGCACTTATATAGAGCCCAAGAGCTCAAGTAGCCGTTACCCCTCAATCCTTGCTACACCAGGAGAATCAGACATGTCTGATGGGGCATCAGACAAAATGCCACTTCTTGTCCGATGCACTACCCACTGCCATGTGTGGTCAGCCGTTTGAATGTTACCATTGCCGCCAACATATCTTTGCACATGTCCGATCCATCTCTATCCGATGAGCATTGAGCAAATGACCACTCATAGTTCAATGCAATCCAAAGAGCATCCAAAGAGGCAAAAAAACCATCAAACACATCTAGAGAAGAGCATCAAACAAATCCCTTTGTCCAATGCTTGCTTGACCGCTTGATCACCACATGAACAGTGCTAGGGCCTTGTCAATGCCCACACTATTCAATGCCATTGGATTGGTTTTCCCTTGTCTGAGGCACACTCAACTTTTGCCTAAGCCTCTACTGGCTTAGGGTTACCGACCAAATATAATGTTCATTTATATGATGGCCACGCTGCCTCTGTACAATGCTCAATAGGGCTCCCCTTCTCTTCTTTTCTTTTCACCCTTGCTTCCATGTGCTAGCTCCAAAGTATTTGATTACTTAGCCACTTTGAGTTAGCATTTTGAACCATATTTTCAAGGGTTAAGTTAGCTCTCACTAAGTCCTAATGTATATGCAAAAATGACATCACCTAGTGGCACTTGATAACCACAATTACCATGATGTTACTCCTTTTATAGTATAACTATTAATCCTAAACCTAGTCACATACTCTATTCCATATTGATTGGCATAACAAAATCCTTATTTATACATTTGCCTTAAGCTTCATAGGATTTTGTTTTCCTCTATCTTTTTTTCCAAGTTAGAGCACCTAATCAACATCTTTTGTCCATCTCATTACCTTGAGTGCCATCTAGCTCCACTTGCACTTGGACCAACCTATCTTAACTACAAATGCTTAAGCATAGGGTTATTAGTCCAATAGGTTTGTTCAACTAATCAAAACCAACTAGGGTTTTCAATCTCCCCATTTTGGTAATTGGGGACAACATTTCTAAAGTTTTGAATTAAATTCAACTTTGGATTTGAGTTGCTTGCCCAAGCAATTTTATCACATGAAATGAGTTGGATAATCACCACAAATCCTATTTGGTAGTATTAGCTACCCTTACATATGTGCTAGTGTGTTTGGTTTAAAGTTGCACATATGTATGGATGAGAATTATGGGAGATTTACTACTACCCAGTGATGCTAAGGTATATAGAATGGACCTTTCAAGCTTGATGCCATCGAAGTGCACCTTTGAATCACCCTTAGCACCGTGGTTTGCTAGATACAACAACAAAATCAAGAAACTCCATGAGATCAACATTATAAGCAAGATTCTAGTACCACTTGAAGGAACACTACTATATGAAACCACCTATGCATGCAAGTTGTCATTTCATCAATCAAACTCTATGAACTACCACACACCACACAAGCAAAGGAGGTATATACTACCTAAAAACATAACTACTTGTGCAATATGCAAGCAAACATATAAAATGTACATTCAAATGCAATCAATCATGTTCATGAGCTTGCTCCTCTACTTGTGTGCTTCCAAAAATTTGATCCCTTTGTTTTGTTAAATCTTCATCTTCTCCTCCATCTTGTGGCATTCTCTCCCCATGACTTGAACTTCTCTCCCCCATCTTATGATATCTTTGAAACTTCTTCTACTCCTCTTTGGCATCAATTTCCACAAAGGGCATGCACACCCTTCTTTGGTGGGGTGGGGTTGAATTAGTCATAGCAGACACCACATGATATATCTTGAAACCAATGGAGATGGTCAATTAAAGTTGAGGATCATTTATTTTTATTAGCTTCCTTCTCTTGTGATTCATTCTAGTCAACTTGCATAATTAATCTAATTCAATTTAAGCCTATGATAAGCTTCTTCATACATCTTTCAAATGTTATCTTGTCAAAGTTGAATTAGACCTTTCTTAATCTGTAGCAACATAAATATTAGGTTCACATTCTCATAAACAAATCATATGTAGCCACTCGATCAATCAAACATAGAAGCAATAGTAGCATCGTATGTACTATAAAATTATTTAGTTTTCATGAATGTTCTAGTTACCATCTAGTTATGTCTATATGCTCTAATCATGTCTTTAGCAAAGTATATATGCACATGCAAAATAATTTTACCTTTGCTTTGTTAGAGAAGAGACATGTGTCATGAAATGTGGGGGGTACAATCATCTCATATGTTGGAGAAGTCTAGGATGTTCAATTCATTTGTAAGCTTACAAAATCTTGTTTCATCAAGTGGCTTGGTGAATATGTGTTAGATCATCGGTGCTCATGCTCTGCTCTTCCTAGTCAACACCATGGAGTTAAAGAATATTGTTTATCCTAGTGAGACAGTAAGATAAAAAGATGGCCAACCATGAAATTATGCTCGAGAGATCCATGGATGGTCATCAAGTCTTTTGGGCTCAGGGGCTTATCCGGTGAAGACAACAAGATCGAAAAGATGGCCGGCCATGAAATTATGCTCAAGAGATTCATGGATAGCCATCAATTCTTTTGGGCTCAGGGGGCAAGTGTAGATTCTCGCTAAAAATTAAAAATGATGTTTCTATTGTCCAAGAAAGTAAAATAGCAAAATAAAGTAAAGTCGATTTCTCAAATTGGCCTAGTCAAGATGGATTAAGAACCCTTGCATGCCTACAAACCAAGGAAATCAAAGACCATAACTTAGAAGACAAATAAAATTAAGAATTCCAGCAAGGAGGTGCAATTACAATAATGTTTTGACCAACTTTTAAATAAGTATACTAAGCAAAAAAAGACTGATTTGTTGAATCTGCCCATAAAAAGGGAGTCTGGTTACTTCTCAAGAAAGTTTATGTGCCCAAGTAGAAGGATCCTTGCTGCTCCTATATGTCTTATTGTTGACTCTATGGAATTGCTAATTGATGAAGATGGAGACTCAATTGTCATTGAAAATATGGCCTAACCCACAATGCAAAAAGTGGAAAAATGTGCTTAGACAAATAAAGATGATGCCAACACTAGCAAGATGGACTTTAAGTACTTGTCAATCAAAGTGGTGCCCTTTGAGCTTCATCAAGATGCAACGGAAAACTTTCGGCGCTCGTTGTAACAAAATTAGTAAGAAGCCTAAGAGCTTCATGAAAATAGTTGATAGATTCATATCATCGTTGTGGTTGTCATGTTTTTTTTATAATTGCATATGTTTTGCTAAAAAACATGGGCATATTTCGACCAAAATTGATCAAGGATTTGAAGATGGATTGGAAACCATGTCTAAGGAAGAAAAGAACAATGGGTCAAATTTTGACCGAATTTGGACAACATTTGCAACATCCTAGAAAAACAAACCTAGACTAGTTTGGAAACCAGCCCAAGCCGATTTGTCCTAAGTCCTTGTGTGGCACCACGAAAACCAGCCCATGTTGGTTTGGAAATCGGCTTGAGCCGGTTTTGGCGGTCCAAGCCCCAAATCGTGTTTGTCCTTTGAAAACTCATGCGATCTCATGAGAAACTTGAAAATTTGCATCTTGAATATGTTTGTTGCATAGATAAGACTAGCCTCATCTATTTATGAGAGGATCATGATCTATTGAGAGATCCATCTATCTAATTATCAAAATCCTATAAAAAGGAGTCCGGTTACTTCAAGAAAGTTTATGTGCCCAAGTAGAAGGATCCTTGCTGCTCCTATATGTCTTATTGTTGACTCTATGGAATTGCTAATTGATGAAGATGGAGACTCAATTGTCATTGAAAATATGGCCTAACCCACAATGCAAAAAGTGGAAAAATGTGCTTAGACAAATAAAGATGATGCCAACACTAGCAAGATGGACTTTAAGTACTTGTCAATCAAAGTGGTGCCCTTTTGAGCTTCATCAAGATGCAACGGAAAACTTTCGCGCGTTGTAACAAAATTAGTAAGAAGCCTAAGAGCTTCATGAAAATAGTTGATAGATTCATATCATCGTTATGGTTGTCATTTTTTTTATAATTGCATATGTTTTGCTAAAAAACATGGGCATATTTCGACCAAAATATGATCAAGGATTTGAAGATGGATTGGAAACCATGTCTAAGGAAGAAAAGAACAATGGGTCCAATTTTGACTGAATTTGGACAACATTTGCAACATCCTAGAAAAACAAACCTAGACTAGTTTGGAAACCAGCCCAAGCCGATTTGTCCTAAGTCCTTGTGTGGCACCACAGAAACCAGCCCATGTTGGTTTGGAAATCGGCTTGAGCCGGTTTTGGCGGTCCAAGCCCCAAATCGTGTTTGTCCTTTGAAAACTCATGCGATCTCATGAGAAACTTGAAAATTTGCATCTTGAATATGTTTGTTGCATAGATAAGACTAGCCTCATCTATTTATGAGAGGATCAAGATCTATTGAGAGATCCATCTATCTAATTATCAAAATCACATCAATTACTCTTTATCTTGTATTTCAAGACCTTTCAACCCCTTATTGTCCAGCAATTCTCTCGATAAGAGTTGCTGGAGTGTTAGGTGGCTTGCCAATCCTAAGACACCCACATTGTATGCCTCCCTGGTAGATATTCTCAAGAGGCATTGATGGGTTTTTTCAAGTGAAGAATGTGTGTCTTATCTATTTGATCGACCTGCTGATCAGTGCCTCGCCATTTAAACTTATCTCTGATGTGTATCTAGACCATGTGCATCGTAACCCCTACCGCTGCGCTAACCGAAATCAAGGGCAACACATTCTTAAATCCTCTACTGATAGGTCCTTGGCCAGGGAGAAGAGGACTGAGGCTAGTGTGGGGAGGGAGAGTGCAGGGCCAGATTGCTGTAGGAGCACAAGGCAGCGATGGCTAGGATAGGCAGGCAACATAGGGAGTGGTAAGGACAGTAACTAGAGAGAGGGAGGGAAGAGGTAGAGAGCAATAGCTTTGTTGTTTGCTTAGATTGGAATAGTTATACGGTAACGCTTGCGCCTGGACGTCCAGAACGGACGGGGCATACGAACGCCCGCAGTCCCATGTCTACACCCTGCCTCACAATGCCTACCATGCGCCCCCATGTCCATGTCTCGTCCCCTCACCCGCCACCCCAGCCCTAGTAAAAAACTAATAATGAAAAATAAAGAGAGGAACGCCCACCGCGCTCCACCCCACATGGCCTTGCCTCCGACCACAAGGCCCGCCCCCGCACGGCGACCTCGCCCCCCCCCCCCCCCCCCCCGCTTAGCCTCTAACCCCACACCACCACGGAGGCCCCTGGCATGATGCGGCTGGAGCAAAAAAATGAAACAAAAACTCAGAACCAAAATGCAACATCACCTGAGACCTAAATGCAACAGACGAAGAAACCCAATACAAATAAGGTGAGATCTCCACCCAGATGAAACATCACATGAGACCTACTGCAACATCAACCAAACCCTAATGTAACAAACGAAGAAAACTATTGAAACATGGTGAAACAATAAATTCTAACCTGCTACAACATCAACCAAAGGCTAAATGCAACAAACGAAGAAAACCATTGAAACATAGTAAAAAGATGAAACCCTAACCTACTGCAACATCAACCAAATACTAATGCAACATTCAAATAAACCCATTGCAATATGGTGAGAGGTGAACCCCTAGATCTCGTCATGAACCCTATCCACCACCACATCCCATAGATCCAAACGGAGGAGGAGGGGAGGAGGTGGAGGAGCATATCCAGATGAGGGAGGAAGGGGGAGAGAGGCCTCTGATCCAAAACACTCCCTACCTACCTCGTCAGATCCACACTAGATGAGGTGAGAATAGTGAGGGAGAAAGAGCAGGGAGGGAGAGAGGGGAGGCGAGCTGCTCGCCGAAAGCTGCCGCCGTCGACCCCCCCCCTCCGCAGTGTGGGGAGGGAGAAGGGAGGGAGAGAGGGGAGCAAGGGAGGGAGGCACAGCTCGCTGGCCATTGTGCATGGAGGGCGCGCGGCAGAGGGCGCCATGAGACGGCTCTGGCAAAAGCAGGGGGCGCAGCTTGGGTGGGCGCGACAGCGAAGGGAAAGCAGCGAGCGAGAGAGGGAGAGGCGGAGTAGCGGATGCGTGCGATGCTGTGGAATGCTTTTAAATTACGGGCCAAGCAGGAGGGGTGACGGGGCAGCCCAACCCACGCACGCCACGTCCGGAAGCCGACAGACGCGCGAGTCAGAGTATTTTATATATAGTATGTGAACTTTAAGAAACTATAAAATGAGTACTTATAGATTTGGACTTCTTTATTTCTAAACAAAACTATTATGTTTTCTAAACAAATTCAAATTTATTTTGTAAACAATTTTCCACTTACTTTTTCTATTTTTATTCTCAATTTTCATTTATTCTGAATCCTCCGGATATGGGAGACTGAGGGGGCCCATCCCCGGGTCATACGCCCTCCCTGCCGTGCATGGTCCTGGGCCTCTTCTGGTCCATTGGGGTGGGTGGTGGGGGGGGTGGGGTGGTGGTTTGTTGTTCCGGCGGGCTGGACGTGTGACATCTATCTGCCTAGTCTTTTCAAAATTTTCACTCCTTTGTTCTCACGCAACAAGTCTACTACATTTCTCTGATTTTCCGTTTCCCCTATTTTCTTTCCACCTCGCCCCGAGGAATGCCTTGGCCATCTTTCCTTCTCCTAACTGTTCCTAGCCAACCTCATGGCCGCAATCTTGCCGGAGGAACCCATGGTCCCAGCCTCGAGTCCACGGCCGAGGCTGGCCGCATGGAAAAGCCATCATCGGTGGCTCCGGCGGTGGGTGGAGGCTGTGCTCAAGGGATTCGCCATCGGCTCTGGCTTGAAGGGCAGCCTCGCGCTTTTCTCGGCTCTCGTCCGCCTGCGCAGCCTAGTCTCCCGGAGAGCGAGGTCGTCTCTCTTTTCCTCGCTGCCCTAGCTGCTAGCTTCAGTTTTGGTTATTTTCGCCTTACACTACTTGTTCTGATGTCGTGCCTCATGCGTGTAGGAAATCTACAACTGCGACGATAAACGCGGAAGCAGTTGTCCGTGCGGTGAAGGAGACGGCAAGGTTCGGGGTATTCTTGGGGTCCTTCGCCGGCACCTATGTCTCAGTGGATGAGTGCATCACCGCCATCTGGGGACGTGAGAGGTTAGTGATTTATATCCCTGACACTAAGCAGCTGTCAACATGTAGCCTCTTCTCTTTCTCCGCTTTCCTGGTAACTGCGCAAGGATATATGATGATCCGGCGTTGTTGAGGATCTACGGTCGGTCGGATTAGGCTCCACTAGGCAAAAAGGGGGGCTGTACATGTAGCCTGCAAGAGTTTCAGTAGCGATATTAGTGCGACGGTGTTGGTAACTTTTAGTGATATTCATCAATTTTAAAGATTTATCGGTCTAGTCTTCAAATATCCTCACATGGGAGGATTTACGTGAACCTTCGTAAGAGTGAGTGTACAATCTCTTGTATTAGTATATCTAACCGCACAAGTCTACTAGTAACTTTTCTTTTTGGCATACTTATAATTTATATAAAAAGGTAATTTTTGCCACACCTATGGCTTGGGTTCCCTATACACCATGTACTCCCTCCGTCCCTAAATAACTGTCGCTTCGCTTCCCGAGAAAGAAATGCCGGTAATTTTAATAAATAATAAATATCATCAATTAGTATCATAATTAGTATCATCGGAAAGATCTTTCGATCTAGTTTTTTAACAAAATTATTTAGAGATATAAATATTGCTCGCATTTTCTACAAATCAAGTCAAACTTGTGGCACGCATCCCACAGCGACAATTTTTTAGGGACGGAGGGAGTACGATGGTATAAATGACTGTTATTACTATATATCAATAATATTTTTTAGAGTTATGCTCCGGTGATCCTTTTTAAAAAAAAAAGTTGCACGGATCTTCAAGCACCAGGACAATTAATAAAATTAATTTTGTTTTGGATTTAGACTGGGCTGTGGCCTATCGGTGTCCAACCAAGCCCAGCACCCGCCCACACAGGTCCATCCGACACGGAGGTCCCAGCTCGGTATCTCGTTCGCGGCGGCGACGTGCGAGGGAATGGCCAGGCTGAGAACAGCGACAGCGCCGGCGCGGACGTTGCGACTATTGCTGGAACGCTGCTCAGCAACTCCAACCTGTCAAACGCGCCGGGCCCGGCGCCGTTGACCTTTTGTTGTGCGAGGCGTCGAGCTCCTACAGGCTATGCACCGCGGTGAGGGACTCCAGCAGTGGCCCAGTGAGCGAGTTGTGGCTCAGCTCAAGCATCTGGAGGCTGGAGCTGCGCGCAGGTGCCCAGCTCGACCGGCACCGACCAGGCTATCCGGTTGCTCCCGAGGTGGAGGAAATTGATGCTTTTCATGCCCGGACACGGACGTGCGGGAGAGAGGTGGTCGAGCTCGGGCGGGATAAGGCCGGAGATCTCGTTGGTGTTGACCCACCGGCGACGTGGCCTTGGCGAGCGACGGCGGGATGGTGCCGGCGATGTTGTTATCGCTGAGCATGAGGTCCTGCAAGGCCGTCAGCCGACTGAGCGACGCCGGCCGGGATGGTGCCGGAGATGGAGTTGATGGAGAGGTCGAGCGAGGTGAGGTTGCCAATCGAGGACCCGCCAATTTAAGGACTCCGGGATGGGGCCTGTGAGCGCGTTCTGTGACGGCTGCCGAGCTCTGGCGGGATGGCGCCATGGTGTAGATGGACAGCGTCTAGACTCCGATAGAGCAGCGACGCCGGGAGGGGCTGGGCGTTGGGCATTGATAGGGCAGGGCCGAGCCCAAATCCAAAATAAAATTAATTTTAATTTATTATTCAGATGCTTTAAAATTCATGTAATTTTTTAAAAGAGGATCACCCGAGCAAAACTCTATTTTTTAAGGTAACAGTATATGGATGGTCTAAATAATGGTATTTTCTCTATTCCAAGTTATAAGGCGTTTACAAAAACCAAAACCAAAAATATTTAAAGTTTGATATAGAGAATATTATTATATATAATATACTAAATGACAGGTGATTGACGGCACTTCTAAAGAAAATAGTATGCTTAGCATATTTCTCTTTCCTCTATATAGGAAAAAATCGCACGTATATATGCCAAATCAGGTTACTGTACATGGTTAGGCTGAAAAGATATAAGGTCCGTGAGCAATCAAGAGGAGGTGAATTAGGTGCCCACTATTTACAACCTTATTAATTCTATGGTTCAATAATAAAAACTAACACTTAGAAACCATATATAGCTAAGTCTTTTTCTTCTGATGCTTGCTATGGCAATTGGCTTCTAACTGCCAATGGTGTTAAGCGACACCTAGATTAGTAATAGGATCTTTTTTCTTTGTCCGTACTATAAGGGAGCAAGATTGGATAATTTGACCTAGTTAAGTCTAGTGAATGGATATGGTTCACACTTCTGAAATCTAGTGCTAGATAGCTCCAAAGAAACCCAAGATCATGTTGAATCAAAACCCAAAAGTGTGTTTGAATTGGATGAGTTGATGGTGCTAGAGATGCACCCGATGCGTGTTTGGTCAGCAACCGGGCCTACGCATGATGTACAGAGTGTCTGGTCCTTGTTTAGATTGCAAATTTTTGCAATTCAAAGTACTGTAGCACTTTCATTTTGTTTAGCAATTATTATTTAATCATGGACTAACTAGACTCAAAAGATTTGTCTCGTGATTTACAACCAAACTGTATAATTAGTTATTTTTTACTAACATTTAATGCTCTATGCATGTGTCCAAAAATTAATGTGATGGAGAGAGAATGAAAAAATCAGGAATTTTATCTCAATCTAAACATTTCATTTGTAGAAAAAAAATACACACCTTGACATTCAGTGTGCACCGAACAGGAGGTTCAGTGGCACTTGCAGTCTAGCCGGGGAGCCAGTGCACTCACAGAACGTGTACGGTGGTGCATCAAACTCCTCATCGGTCAAGGATAGCAGCAAGGGTTACAACGGGATGCTTGCAATTTGTACCAACCGATTGTTGATTGCTAATATTCCTCTTTAGCAACCATTGTTCGATGCTATAGATTGGTTGTGGTATAGTGTTGGGAGCTGAGACTTGTACGCACTATGCGGACGTGTTCGTTGAGGCACCGGACTCCTCCTACCACTCCCGTACTATTAACAGTTAGTTTGGAAATTAGTCGTTGGCAAGTTCACCAGACGTGTCTGGTGCTGATACTAGGGTTCCATCAGATAGGTCTAGTGCCCCCATGAATGTTGAATGGAGGGACAACACCTAGTTCCTTGCCTTGGGGTTATTTATACCCTCCATCTCGTGCATTTAGGGTATCTTGGCATTCTGAAGTTTCACTTACACCCTTGTATGTCCAATGGAGAGCTATGGCCTATTGGAGTGATTTGGATTTGCTAATTCAAGATTAAGGACTCCATTGGTGCTTAGAGAGTAGCAAGTGTGCATCCGTTCTTCTCATTAATTAGGCTTGGTTGGGTCAAGTGAGTTTGTGTTTGTTATTCTCGGTGATTTGCATCACCTAGAAGCTTGGTGGTGATTGAGGGCTTAGTGATCACTCGATGGAGCTTGTGGGTGACCTAACTCATATTATGAGCTGTTGTTGACGATTCAACACATCAGAGTGATACAGAATTAGCCTATAGAGAGCACTTGGTCCTTACGTGGATGAAGGGGAAGTGATACCCTTGCATGGGTACTCCAAATAAGGACTAGTCGAGAGTGCCGACTCTTCGACACCTTAAAAAAACATCGCCATGTTCCTGTTCCTCTCTTTACACTATGCATTTATATTTGTGCAATTACTTTTACGTCTTTACATTCTTAGAATTGTTATGCTAGTGTAGGATTGAAACTAGGTTGCAAAACTTTATGCGTAGGTCTAAAAAAACCATTAAACATTCTATAATTCTTGCAAAATTAAAACCTACAATTTGCACTGAAGAAACAACCAAAAAAGGAACACCTGCAAACACCATCGCCAAACAAGGCTTTGAGGGCTGCAATAGCCACTCGCCACTGATGACAAGATCTACGGCTAGAGGAAACCCACCAAGGAACACAGGCTTACAATTCTTCACTGTCAGAATAGAGTTCTAATGATGCTAGACCTTGCTATCAGATCAAAAGAAGAGGTCAACATTGCTACATCAAAAGTCAACCATCTACCTCCTCTATTAAGAACATAAGATGTCAAGATCTGAAGAGAATCAATAGATCTGAGACACCAAACTCTCGTTGGCCCTTTGCTGACACCCTAGAGAAACCTTATTCCAAAGCATCATCGTCTCCACCACCTCGTCAATTATGACACAAGAAACCAAACCCTAGATCAACAAAGATCAACTACTAGGCTATGACGCTTTGACAGATTAGGTCATTTGGCAATCTATCAAACTCTCGCCTAGTTTAAGGCAAGTGTACGCCATTGTGCAGTAGGCTCTACGGACTAGCTAGGGAGCCCCAAAGGGGGAAGGGGGGGTAAAAGGGTAAGAATATATATAGATAGATTGATTTAATGTGATTGGATGTCCTTAATTGGTTATGGCCCTTTATATTTTATAGCTTTATATATTTATATGTTGGGATGGTTTTATCTATAGAGGGTCGAAACTCTTACAAAATCCGTTTGAAAAGGTAGTTTGCATGGTTGTGGAACTTCCTGAAGCCATAAATCTCTCACCAGGACTCTAAAATAGATGTTTTGTATATTCATTTTGATGATGCCAATGAGAAGAATACGTACAGTGGTGAAATCCAATTTACAATTTGAAAAGTTTACAAAATAGAAACAGGACTGCCCAGGTTTTCTAGAACAGTCAGGATTATTCACCGGGATTTGCCAATTTTGGGTGCGAATGGTATTAGAATGGTATTACAATAATTTTTTATGAAGGTAAGATTGTAATTACTATAATGATTACATGTTCTTAATATGTGCATATATCTAGCCCATGAACAAGTTTATTTACTAGTAAAGCTTACTTTCAATACTATTGTGCATTATTCAGAACAGCAAAAGATGGAGGTCATTGTTAGCTGGCTTCATTGCTGGTCCTACACTGCTCTTCGCGGGGCTGCGAACAACGCATACTAGCTTGGCAACATACATTCTAGTGCGTGCTGGTGTACTTGCAGCCCGTTGTGGAATGAAGAGCAAAAGCTTTGGAAAGATATGCAAACCATTGGCATGGTCTCATGGTGATATCTTCATTATGTGTGTTTCATCAGCACAAATTGCGTAAGTATCCTCTCAATTCATTTAAAATTTTCGAATGAGTACTTCTTATTGTACTCTATATACAATATGTCTACGTCTATTTTGAATTTTGTATTTGTTTAGTTACTCAATAGTACCCAATTGTGTATGCAGTAAACCGTTGGGAATTTGAACTGATGAATATATAATTATATATATACAAAGTATATCATATAGTGGCAGAAGTATATGGCCATAGTGTCAGGTAACAGTTCAGATGTAGTTAGAGCTCCAGCAGCTCTTCAATATGGCTTCTTTTTTTTTGGTGATCACCAATAAACTCCTCTCCTTCCCTCAAATAAAGGGCAAGTTGGATCTCCCCCAATACAGTGGGCCCCACAATAACTGCCACACCTTCTTCTCTGCACAACCATAGCACCCGAGAAATGCAACCGAGGGCAGGGCTGCTGGTGGGCGGCATGGCGGCGGCTGCTGCTGGGCAGCGTGGGGGGTCGGGGCTAGGCGGCGCGGTGGCCAGGGCCAGGGAGCGCCTATCTGCCCCTGCTCGCCGATGTGCTGTTTGCCGGTAGCCCCGAGACCGTGCACCCCGACGATGAGACAGCGCGTAGTGCAGCAACAACCTGCACGGCCACCTGCTATGCGTGGGTCACCTACACAGCCACCTGCACTGGGAGAGAAATAACGGTGGTCACCAACAGCAGCAACCTGCTTGGCCACCAGCTCTACGTATTTCTTGCTAGCTATTGTGGCTACTTGCTTGCCGGTGCTTGCTTACTGATAGTGGATGAATCCAAGCAATGCGAGGATCGAGGCACGATCTTGAGATAGAGGCAACGATGTGGGAGAAGGAAGAGGCGGCAGGGAAGAGAGAAGAGAGGAAGAAGATAACAGCTAGGTCCCATGTATTGGGGGAGGTTTTTGGTGATCTACTACAACACCTCTCCTAATAATATGAAAAGGCAGTATTGATGATCACCAATACTACTCTATTGGAGATAAGTTATTGGTGAGCTGCTGAAGATGCTCTTAGGAATATTTTTTTATATTTTTTTTAAAGTACTAAACAATTTTAATATATTTGTTTGAGAAGTTAAGGTACTACTTAGACCCAAATTAATCAAAACAAATACGAAAAAGAACATTCTCAGATGCAAGATCAATCACTTCCCATCCAACATATTAAAAAATAATCCTTATTGTCTCGTTTTGTTTAGCATATCAACCACTATTCTTCTCCTTTTTAAAACAAATTTCTTATCTACATATTTGGAATGTTTATACATCATGAAAAATAAGGAATGTAGTATGCACACTATAAACAAAAGGTACTTCGCATCTGTTTTGCAACCATGAAATAGGAAGTGATTTTTAATCTCTTGTGCATTCATGTGCTCTATGAGTTAATTTAGAGTAAGACAAAGGTATGTCTTTGTGTATGTATACTATGTTTCAGTCCATATATTACTAACATGTTTACGTTGCTATATACAATTTCTTCTGCAGATCTGCCTACATTCTGAATCAAGACAGCTTTCCATCATCATACAAAGCTTTTCTAGCCAAGCAAATTGGAAAGGATCCCATCATTCTGCAAGGATTGAAGGAATTAGTTGTCAAAGATGCTTTTACTAACTTGGCTGGTATTGAGAAATACTACAAAACTACTATTGGTGTTCACCTAAAGTTGGATCCAAAAATGAAAATTCCATGCTCGGTAAGTAAAATTGATATGTCCATACTATTTGTCCAACCCAATTGTATCACATTCACTTGTTCAAATTAAGTATAGAATATGTGTGAGGCTTGAGAACTATTTTCACATGGGGAAATGTGCTCTTTGGCCTAATTTCCATCTAACTAACTTATCTTTATATAGTATCTCTCCAAATCTTAAATACAGATACTCCATGGCAATCAATCTTGCACAAGACACTTTTTTTCATTCCTGCTACAAGCATATGGGAGAGCGTTTCCGGTCTATGTTCCTGTTTATGTAATTCCTGCACTCTTTTTTCATCGAACACATCTTATCAAAAGGTAAATCACAAGAAGTTCATCGACATGTGCAATTTCAATTCTGGTAGTAACATTCTGCTGATGCATGCCAACATGCTTACACGTGTAATTATTGTTTAGTTAACTTCAATGTTACCAGTATCGATCGGTTTGTCAAGTAAGTATGTCCCATTTGCAGAAAGAAACATAGGGATCATTCAGAAGTGTGTCTAAACTATCTATGCATGTTTTCATGTGTCCTCTCTGCTTTGCATTGCATCTGGTTGTTGTTACTCTGAATATGCTATATAACTCACAACATGCAGGCCATTCTCAATACTGTGGAAGAACCTTTTAGGAACTACGAGGTCTAGCCTTTTCCTATCTGTGTATTGTGCATCTGAATGGTGGGTTTGTACTTTGTAGCCTTGTTGTTTTAACTCTTTGGTTCTTTTCTTTCCTTGAATGCACAAGATCAACTCTTTGGTAGGAAAATATTATCAACCTATCAAGTTGTTACCATTTAGTGGGATGAGTGGATGATAGATCATGGTGTTGTTCCTTATATTTCAGGGGTTGGACATGCATGCTTTTTAGGGCCTTCCAAATGTGCAATATCCCATTACTTGTACTTGGCACTGTAAGTTTGTCAGAAGAAATCGAGAAATTTTCCAATTGTTGCATCTATTTAACCATGTAGCTTTATGACACTAAACTTATTTTTTTCAATATATGACAGTTTCCAACAGGCCTAGCATTACTTATCGAGAAGAAGAGTAGGAGGATTGAAATATCCTTGTATTGCCTTGCTAGAGCTATTGAGAGCTTCTCCACATGTATGGCTGATGTAGGCCTACTCCCTTCAATATTGCAGATAAAGCGAGCCGATGTGGTAGCATTTAGTATAGCTACCTCGATCATTATGCACTGTTATGCACAGGAAAGGGAAGTGTTTCGATCCAAGTACTTGAATGTTCTTGACTGGGTGTTTGGTGTCCCCGTACCATCATCAACTTATGAAAAATAAACAAAATGTTATCCATTGATGATGGAGGTTGTGATGCAATAAGAATGTTGAATAGCATACTATCTTACGAAAAAGTTAACTAGAGCTCTGGATATTGTAATGGCCACATCAGTAATTAATGGATACACACATTAGAAGAGCTCTTTGCAATGTAGCTTACAAAATTCAAGAGCTTGATAGCAAAAGTTTTCTTGTACTTGGGCATTGTAATTATTGAATTTCTTCTCAACAAGCACTATTTAGCCACTATAAACTTCTTGTTTTATTGTTTTAATATAACAAGTGAGCCTATATATGATCAACATGAATAAATTTGCTTGTGGTAGGACTTGTAACTAAATTTCTTCGTAGCAGGCATAATTTGGTGGGTGCCTAGGTAGATTTTTTTATTGATTATGATCTCAAGGGTTAGCTGGACGATCATAGACTAAATTGCTATTATCATTAGAACTTTCGATGTTGTAAACACTTGATAGCGAAATTTAACATATGTCAAAATTATGCCACTGCACATTGGCATGTTGCATTGTGAAGGCTTTTTTCAATATTTGAAGTGTGTACAAACACATAGGGAAAGCATCAAACTCATAAATGAAAAATAGAGCATTGATGCCATAAATAATAAGTAGAACACAAATAATAAGTGTAGCAGTAGAGGTCAACATGACTATGTCCATTTGTATTATTATCACTGGTGTTTGGCTCAATTAATTCAAATCCCCTAGGGAATATTTACGTGGGTGACTACAATATATCCTTGAAGTGTGTGATTTTAGCTGCAGTCAGTCATTGTCATCCCTTCAACATTAATCGGATGGTGCTACTGCTTCTAGACACTCTTGTCTTGTGTGTCACTCCAAGCATGACATTTTCCCTCGCATGTTTCCCCACTCCACCACTAGATTCATTCACTATAGTTGGATCTTCTTCCCACCACTAGCCTGGTGCTAATCACTCCAATTTTCATCTCCCCATATGCTAACACAATGCAATGGTCATCATCCACAACCCACACTTGTAAGCTGTTGACGGCTCTTAACCCACATCATAAACCGTCAACATACACACAAAAGAGAGATGAAACACCATCATAACTAGAAGATAGGGTCTATACACTAACAAATTACATAGTTTTGGTGAGTGTACTTGTTTTGTAGGACAAACATGAAAAGAGATCAAGATGGGCCAAAAGCATATCAGAAAACCCAGAAACCGGCCCAAGGACAAAGGCAAATACAAGAGAACCTCCTCCATCTACAGAATTGGGCCAAACACCACACGTGGCAGGCATCCAGGCCCAACCAGGAACCGACCAGAGAAAGGCGGTGGCCAGCTGCACCTCCCCTGGGGCGCCCGCACCAAGGTGCGGCCGCACCCCCCTAACCTCCTCTCTGACCGACCTTTCTCTGGCGGTACATTGATGGCACCCAGAGGTGGTTCATGATGGTTATTGTGATCAATACGCCTCCAAACCGACCTCCAAGGTGCTATATAAGAAGGCCCCTACTCCCTCTCAACACACACAATTCAAGTGGAGAAGAAGAAAAGAGCCAAGCTCAAATTCCATCCTAGCCTAGCTAGTTTAGTGTAGGGAGTGACAGAGGGAAAGAAGAGAAGGTTCGGGCGTGTCCGCCATCTCTTGTCTTGGATCCAGCTTCTCCGGGTTAAGGAGGCGGAGTGCCGGACGTGTCGGCTCCCCCTCGACGTGTACCTCTACGGCCATATACTGCTTGGAGTATAAGGTCCGTGTTCTACTACGGTGGTGAGTCTCTATTTCGTATTCTCTTACGTATTACATTCTTGCAGGTTCATTGTCTGCTACTTGCCTTAGTAGCGGATGTTCTAGTAGAGGACTCCTGATAAAGACGGATGTTCCTGGCCGACGCTAGAATAGTAATCGATAACGTAGACATGGTGTCTAAGTTATAGGTTACCCTCGTTTGCCTCACACTCCATGGGTGAGGGGTAGGTGTTAGGTGGTGACAGCCCTAACATCCTTTCTATTTCCCCACGTTCGGGTGTGGCGTAGAGCTGTTAGCCGTCATCACTTAGTAGACTAGGTGCTATCCGGTGCCCAAAGCAAGAGTGTAGTAGGTAAGATTATCTTCGAGTAGAGAATCTAAACCGTAGGAAAACCTCACTACCCAGGATCTCTTTTCTTCAACCCACCAGGGCGGACTAAGCTAGTTGACTAGACACAACCGTTCTTCATGAGATTACGATACCCTGTCTATCACCGGGTGAAGTGCTACGACGGTAATTCCGTGTGCTTGCGGATTTGGTTGCTTTTGCTAAGAAATACTAACAAGCATTTCTGGCGCCGTTGCCGGGGAACGGTTGTCGTTTTAGCCTTCGAACCTAGTCCACCTGTGTATCCTTTATTTTATCTTTTCTGAAAAAAATGGAGAACATTTCAATTCGAAACTTTTCTGCTCCTAAGGGCGAGTTCATAGAGCCACCACAATCATCAAAGCCAATCACAGCCACAAACTATGAGCTTCGTCCTGGCTTCATAGCCATGGTTCGAGAACAAACCTTCTCAGGGTTAGATTATGAAAACCCTTATCACCATTTGCGGGAGTTTGAGCAACTCTGTGCATGCCTAACCATAGCAGGCATGTCGCAAGAAACCTTGCGGTGGAAATTGTTTCCCTTTTCTCTAAATGAGAGAGCAAAACAATGGTACACCCAAAACGTAGGAAAAGTATTAGGGGATTGGGAGGAATTAAGGAACAAATTTTGTCTTATGTTTTTCCCAATATCCCGGATAGCTGCCCTGCGACAAGAAATACTCAACTTTCGACAAAGCAATACTCAACTTTCGACAAAGCGAGAAGGAAACCTTAGGTGCAGTCTGGGATAGATTCCTAATCCTATCACGATCAGGTCCAGGCCTATCTATACCCAACCATGTGCTATTACAGCATTTTTGGTTAGGGCTTAGAAAGGAAGCTACCCTACACCTGGATATAGCTGCCGGAGGTTCGTTCACACACCTGACAACAATGGAGGGGGAAACACTCCTAACCCGAATAGCAGAAAATACCCCTCCACCAGAACTCCTTCTAGTGCAGGCCGAACCATGCCAAGAGGAAGTCTCTTCGGCTAAAGCCGAAACCCTACCACTCACAGAGAGACCCTCAGCCGAACATAAGAATCCGGAGGAAGGTTTTCAACCTTCGGATCTTCCGTTTTTCGAGGATGCTCTTTTTGAAAATCTGGGCAATACCTCGAAATACTTGTGCCACCAGAAGCCCTTAGCACCCAAGAAACCGATTAGCACCCTTGACCAAGAAACCCTCAAAACTTCCATCAAGGATCTATGCGTTGCAATGAACAGGGAATGGACTGAGGAGGTGGAGTTAGCTTCCGAAGACATTCGGATATGCTATCCCTCCTCGGTAATCCGAACCAAGGTCGGAAGAATATGGGTAAACACCTTGTATAATCCCACTGTTGGAGCAAACTTGATGTCTGCATCATTCGTTCAGCTCTTTCTGAGCGAGAAAACGCTTGCTCCAACAAACATTTACTTCCGAAGTGAGCCAAACACGAGACTGAAAGGACTAGGGGTATTATCTAATATTTTGTTGCATCACAACAATGTCAAAATACCCTTAGACTTTCATGTCTTCAATCTCTAGGATTTCGATATTCTGGTAGGGCATCCCCTAGAGAGATTCTTTCTAGAGTCATCAACCTCTGGGGGGATTAATGTAAAGCTAGGGAGGGATAAGTTTGCCATATCATTTGCACATATCAACCCTTTGGTGGCAAACAACCCTCCTGATCCTAATATGCCCATGGAGGTTAAATCGGTAATACCCTTTGACTCACCAGAATCAGCCTTAGAAAGAGAATCTGAATTCTTTACTGAAGAAAAGGATGATCTGAATGAAACCATAGACCTTCCTCAAGAGGAAGCCCCGATAAAACCCTCAGTTGAGCTAAAACCCCTACCCACCGGCTTGCGCTATGCTTTCCTAAATGGCAACAAAGAAACTCCTGTTATCATTAGTGATAAGCATAGTGAGGAGGAGACAGTCAAATTCATAGCCGTCCTAGAAAAGCATAGGTCTGTCTTTGGGTATTCCTTGCAAGACTTGAAGGGGATTAGCCCGACCCTTTGTACTCATCACATCCCGATAGACCCCTCTAGCACACCTACTCGGGAACCCCAGCGAAGATTAAACAATGCGACGAGGAAAGTCGTGAAGAAGGAGGTTCTAAAACTTCTTCACGCCAGGATCATTTATCCCGTACCACATAGTGAGTGGGTCAGCCCAGTCCAAGTGGTTCCAAAGAAAGGCGGTATGACGGTAGTAGAAAATAGTAAAAACGAGTTAATACCACAACGCACCGTCACAGGGTGGAGGATGTGCATAGATTACTGAAAACTCAACACAGCCACAAAGAAAGACCACTTCCCACTGCCCTTCATCGATAAAATGTTGGAACGGTTTTCGAAGCACTCTTTCTTTTATTTCCTAGATGGGTATTCTGGCTATCATCAGATTCCCATCCACCCTGACGATCAAAGCAAGACAACTTTTACTTGCCCGTATGGAACGTATGCGTATCGACGTATGTCATTTGGGTTGTGTAATGCACCCGCATCTTTCCAATCTGCATGATGTCAATTTTCTCCCCGACATGATCGAAGAAATCATGGAGGTTTTCATGGACGACTTTTCAGTCTATGGAAAAACTTTTAATCATTGTCTAGAAAATTTGGACAAAGTCTTGCAACGATGTCAAGAAAAGGACCTTGTTTTAAACCGAGAAAAATGCCATTTTATGGTCCGTGAGGGCATCGCCTTAGGACACCGGTGTCGGAACGGGGGATTGAGGTAGATAAAGCAAAGATCGAGGTGATCGAGCAATTGCCTCCCCCAAAGAACATAAAAGGGATCCGTAGCTTTTAGGGCATGCGGGGTTTTTATAGGAGGTTTATTAAGGATTTCTTACAAATTTCTAGAACCCCGACCAACCTTGTTAGCTAAAGATGCTCCCTTTGAGTTCACCGATGAGTGCTTAGCCGCTTTCCACACCCTTAAGAAAGCTCTCATCTCAGCTCCAATCATCCAACCCCCTGATTGGACGCTGCCGTTTGAAATCATGTGTGACGCTAGCAACTACGCGGTTGGCGCAGTCCTAGGACAAACCAAAGATAGAAAGCATCATGCCATAGCCTATGCTAGCAAGACTTTAACAGAGCACAGCCTTAATTACGCCACAACAGGAGAAAGAGCTCCTCGCCGTAGTCTTTGCTATCGAAAAGTTTCGCTCTTACTTAGTTGGGTCTAAAATAATTGTTCATACCGATCATGCTGTTCTTAAATTCTTGTTAACTAAGAAAGGAGCAAAACCTAGGCTAATCAGATGGATTCTCTTACTCCAAAAATTCGACATAGAAATAAAAGATAAAAAGCGAGTAGAGAATACTGTTGTCGACCATTTGTCGCGTATGCAAGTCACTAACATGCTGGAACCACCGATCAATGACTTCCTACGCGATGACATGCTGCTCAAAGTAGACGACGTCAACCCGTGGTACGCAAACATCGTTAATTACATGGTCACTGGCTACGTACCACCAGGGGAGAACAAAAGAAAGTTATAAGTTGAGAGCAGAAGGCACCTCTGGGATGAACCCTACTTGTACCGGGTCTGTGCGGATGGACTGTTAAGAAGGTGTGTGAAGGAATACAAATCATCGAAAAATGCCACGCAGCACCATACGGAGGACATTACGGAGTTTTCCGCACACAGGCCAAAATCTGGCAATGCAGGTTCTTCTGGCCATCAATGTATGGGGACACTAAAGAGTTCATCAGAAGATGCCGGAAATGTCAGTTCCAAGGCAGCATCACTTCTCGCAATGCGATGCCCCTACACTATAACCTTCAACTAGAAATATTTGATGTATGGGGTATCGACTTCATGGGGCCATTCCAAAAGTCCTATGATTGCGAGTACATCCTTGTGGCAGTTGATTACGTCTCCAAGTGGGTAGAAGCAATGGCATGCAGATCAGCAGACGCCAAGCATGCAAGGAAAATATTCCATGAAGTGATCTTTCCCCAATTTGGAACACCTAAGATGGTAATAAGTGACGGGGGATCACACTTCATAGATCGAAGCTTTAGAAACTTCCTCAAGGAGCTGGGTGCACGGCACAACATTGCAACACCCTACCATCCACAGACCAGCGGGCAGGCAGAAACATCCAACAAACAAATCAAGGACATACTGCAGAAGACTGTCAATGAAATGGGGAAGGGGTGGAAAAACAAATTACCAGATGCACTCTGGGCATACCGAACAGCCTATAAGACCCCCATTGGCATGTCACCATTCCAACTCGTGTACGGAAAAACTTGCCATTTGCCAGTAGAGCTAGAACATAGAGCCTACTGGGCAATCAAGAGTTGGAATATGGATGTCAAGTTAGCCGGTAAAAATAGGCAAAAGCAAATAGCTGAGCTAGAAGAATGGCGGGAGAAGGTATACCACAGTGCCAGAATATACAAGGAAAGAACCAAGAGATGGCACGACCACCGAATCAAGCCTAAAGATTTCAAGCAAGGAGACAAGGTGCTCCTATTTAACTCGAAGGTAAAACTCTTCGGTGCGGGAAAATTACACAGTAAATGGAAGGGACCATATACCGTCATCAACACCTCGCTACATGGAGCAATCACTATCCAAGATGACGAAGGTAACATTTTTAAAGTCAATGGTCAACGCTTAAAATTTTATCTAGAACCTTGTTCCAGTGATAATCAAGAAATAGATAGGATAGATTTAATTTCCTCATTATAATATCCTATAATAATAAAAGAGAGTGTATATAGTCTAAATTAGTAATTTACCAAAATACCCTCACTAATTTAAACATGATTTTCCCACTGATTTTCCATACTCATAAATGATTGTCATGTTTAAAATTCAATTTTACACAAAATTCAAAATCCAAAATAATTTCAAAATACATAAAATAGGGAATATTTTATCTATCCTGGCCATCAACAGCGCAATAATGAAAAATCCCCAAAGATATTTGAATTTCAAACCCACCACTCTGCACCTGGCCGAAAGGGCGTCGAGGGGGCGTGCCAGGGGTGCGGGCGCACCGTGGTGCGGGTACACCGCCCCGGCCCCTCTCGTCCCCAATCTTCGCCCAATCGGCCTTGATGAGCTGAGTGATGGCACCCATGGTGGTGCTCGGCCATTGCACGGCCAGAGCAGTATATAAAGACCCCCTAGGCCTCTCCATCTCTCCACACAAGGTCAAGCATCTCTCTCTCACACATACACTTGAGCTTGCATTCTCTCCTCCCAACAATGGCATATGAACATGCTCTTGTCCTCTTCCGTGACACCTACACTGATCTTAGCCTAGAGAGTGTGCAAGGGCCAGCTTATGTGCCCCCGGAGAGTTCATTCGTGAGAGAGGAGGCAAAAGCCATAGTGGCGGCACCTCTAGCCCTCATGCCCCCAGCTAGCGATGCTAGTAGCACGGCTAGCACTGGGAGCAAGGTGGCCAAAGGAGGTTCGGGCACCACCCGAACACGGATCGCCAAGAAGCTCGGCGTACGGGTGGACAAGACGGCCAAGCGGACGACTGCCGGCATCCTAGGACCAAGGCCAACGACATCAACACGGGCCGAGCCTAGTCATCTTAGGGAGACTAGGAACGTTTCTGTTGTACCACCTTCGGGCATCTCTAGCGGTCCAAGTAGTCCGGCTATCAGCCGTAGTTACACGGTAGTGGGCGTTCCCAAGGCTGGGGGCGGTTTCGCTAAGGGGCTCATGCGCAAGGGCAAGGGTCCTATGCCAGCCCCAACGGCCAGGCCTCAGGCTCCAAAGGAAAGGAGAGCCGTCCGAGGATCCTTCCCTCCCTCTCAGGTTCAAGAGAGCGGGAAATCCCCGGATCCACAGGCAGGCCGTTCTTAGCGATCTCGAGTCGAAAACTTCGACTCGGGCCTCTGCTGCCGTCCCGCTCAGCACCTCGGTCCTCTCACTAAGGTATCTTGTGAGGAAGCTGCATGGGGACCTTGCACTAGCACAGCTCAAGATCACCGAGCTGCAGGACGAGCTAGACACCTCTAGGTTCACCCTCGAGCCGGAGGATCGAAAAAGTTGCTAGGGCAGCGGGAGTGCTTTCAAAGACTACAAAGGTGATCATCGATCACTCCCGCACCAATAAGTTAGGCACAAATTTACTTTTCCAATATTTGCTTCCTAATATTTTACTTTCATCAATTGTAATATGTGCCTAATTTCTCTTGATAATTCCAAAATATTTTGTCTACACTTGTTTTTGCCTTCTACTCTTGAGTACAAAATAAAAATTAAAAGCTAGGCACAAAAACAAGTGTGGGGGAGGAGCGTTCATCTCTCAAAGGTATGAAATTAACAATTCTCACCTTGTACATGATATGCTTACATTTTATTTACAAGAGAAACCTGATCTATGAACTTCATTAAGTACATCTTTTTCCTGCTAGTAACTTGAATTAGTACAAATGACAAATGATAATATGACATTTTCTCTATTCTATGCAAAAAGACTTGGGATTTATAAATAAAAATAACCATGATGAACTAGCATTTTTTTTGTCTTGGTAGACCTTGGTCACATAGGAACTTTACCAATTATGAATTTCTCGCTAATTTTCTATGACTTAATGAGAGAAAAGTATAAATACTGACTGATCGGGATTCACATAAAAATAATAAAAATGTACACTCCTGTTACATGACTCGTAAAACTCAGATGCCAAAAGAGAATGTGGGCTATAACAAAGAAAAGATGCCATGCTAAAGAAGCATGAGCCAGAAAAGATGCTATACCAAAAAGGTATGTGCCAAAAAAATGAGAGTAAAACAAAGGGGTGCAAAGACACCCGACTGAGTGAAAAAATGGGTGCAAAAGCACCCGCCAGAGAGATAGCCCACATTTCTCAAAGAAGCAGAAGAGGAAAAAAGCATGTACAGGAGGAATACAAATAAAACCTTCCTAAAATACCTCCCAATTTAAAGGTATGGTACTTTCCCTCATAAAGTCTAGAAGTTAGCAGAATAACATAAGAGGAAAAAGTCTCCCATAAAATCAAGGATATCATAGGAAAAAGGCAAAGTTTTATCACCTTTTCAAAAACATAAAAAAACCAAGTCCTTAAGCAGAAGAAGAGTAAGGGAAGTAAAATCAAAGTCATTGTTACTATTCAAGTTATCTAGGAGAAATTGTGATGGACTTTAAAATTCATGGACTCAGATGGAATCTTAAAATAAAACTGTATAGCTATCAACTACAAGGAGAACCTAGCTACCTTAGTCTCAAGCTTCACTCGAGGACGAGTAAAGGACTAAGTGTGGGGAGTTTGTTGACGGCTCTTAACCCACATCATAAACCGTCAACATACACACAAAAGAGAGATGAAACACCATCATAACTAGAAGATAGGGTCTATACACTAACAAATTACATAGTTTTGGTGAGTGTACTTGTTTTGTAGGACAAACATGAAAAGAGATCAAGATGGGCCAAAAGCATATCAGAAAACCCAGAAACCGGCCCAAGGACAAAGGCAAATACAAGAGAACCTCCTCCATCTACAGAATTGGGCCAAACACCACACGTGGCAGCATCCGGGCCCAACCAGAACCGACCCGGAGAAAGGCGGTGGCCAGCTGCGCCTCCCCTGGGGCGCCCGCACCAGGGTGCGGCCGCACCCCCCTAACCGCCTCTCTGACCGACCTTTCTCTGGCGGTATATTGATGGCACCCAGAGGCGGTTCATGATGGTTATTGTGATCAATACGCCTCCAAACCAACCTCCAAGGTGCTATATAAGAAGGCCCCTACTCCCTCTCAACACACACAATTCAAGTGGAGAAGAAGAAGAGAGCCAAGCTCAAATTCCATCCTAGCCTAACTAGTTTAGTGTAGGGAGTGATAGAGGGAAAGAAGAGAAGGTTCGGGCGTGTCCGCCATCTCTTGTCTTAGATCCGGCTTCTCCGGGTTGAGGAGGCGGAGTGCCGGACGTGTCGGCTCCCCCTCGACGTGTACCTCTACGGCCGTATACTGCTTGGAGTATAAGGTCCGTGTTCTACTACGGTGGTGAGTCTCTATTTCGTATTCTCTTATGTATTACATTCTTGCGGGTTCGTTGTCTGCTACTTGCCTTAGTAGCGGATGTTCTAGTAGAGGACTCCTGATAAAGATGGATGTTCCTGGCCGACGCTAGAATAGTAATCGATAACGTAGACGTGGTGTCTAAGTTATAGGTTACCCTCGTTTGCCTCACACTCCACGGGTGAGGGGTAGGTGTTAGGTGGTGACAGCCCTAACATCCTTTGTATTCCCCCATGTTCGGGTGTGGCGTAGAGCTGTTAGCCGTCATCACTTAGCAGACTAGGTGCTATCCGGTGCCCGAAGCAAGAGTGTAGTAGGTAAGATTATCTTCGAGTAGAGAATCTAAACCGTAGGAAAACCTCACTACCCAGGATCTCTTTTCTTCAACCCACTAGGGCGGACTAAGCTAGTTGACTAGACACAACAGTTCTTCGTGAGATTACGATACCCTGTCTATCACCGGGTGAAGTGCAACGACGGTAATTCCGTGCGCTTGCGGATTTGGCTGCTTTCACTAAGAAATACCAACATACGCTCGACCTTGCCACTTCTTTGCTCCCTTGTTGTACTCTCTTTCTCTGAGAGTCCATTTTTAAGCTTCGATCGAAGGCAATGGGCGAGCCCAGTAAGGCAGCAACTATGACCCCAACGCCACCCATTTGTGTTTATTGCTTGAAGTTTCCTAAAATCCTATGTGCCTAGATTCTACAGGATGTGTGTATTTATATTTATATATAGATCTGATTTAGTTTCTTTCCTAGTTGAGTAGGATAGTTTTAGTGAAAGAACTGGTATATAGATATAAGAGAGGTTAATATGCATTCCTGAAAAATAAACAACTAGCAGTGGATTATTAGATCAGAATTTTGGGTCATACTTGATATTTCTAGAACTGGGTAACATGAAACCACAAATAAGCAAAGATTACATCGACTTAGTGATTCTAGTTGTTATCTAGGGTTGTTAGATATATACTGAATTTATTCTTACAAAACACATAACAAAAATATAAAAAACATGTAGATCGGGCGAACCACCCCAAAGTCAACTTGCACAACAACAAGAATAAGCAAAGTTGACATGAAATTTGTTTACCAAAATATAGATTCACCTTCATGAATCCTTTGTCGCCATTGAGGATCTCCTAAAGAAGTTAGGAGAATTTTGTCATAGGACACTGCAAGTGACCACTCTTTGCTGCTGGACACTGAAAAAGTTAAGATTTACTAAAAGACACTCTAGTTCTTGACAAATTGGTTGGTGGACACCGTGCCTAACAAAATAATTTATAAAATAAATAAAAAATCATATAAGCGCCCTAAAATTATACCATAAAATCCGTTAGACTCTACATAATGAGAACTACATAGTAAAATACTGTTTTGCACTAAAAGTGACTATTTTGCCTCTCCTCATAAATAAAAAAATTGACCATGATTAACTTAGTTGAGTTAGAGCATAGTTGATCGCACAAGTTTCCTTGTGGATACGGTAAAAGCTATAATAGTATCCATACGCTTGTGGATCTTAATTTGTGTGCATTAACAAATACCAATAATAGGCAGGTCATGTGGGCGTCCAATCTACATGGGGAGTGGAGGATCACACGATGACATGAGCCTGAGCGCAAGCCTAGCTAGGGTAAAACGTTCGCCCCCTCATTTCCACCTAGCCTGGCTTGAGCATGGTTAATGTATAACTCAAACCTAGTTTGGAGGCCTATTCAGCCATCCAAACAAGCCCAAGTTGGCTCCATAGATCTTGGACAAGGGAAATAAGGTTACCAAATAGCCCCATATTCTCTAGATTGAAACGGAGGTACCAACCCATCCCACTTGCATATGCATGAGTGTTTTGTCTATGCTTCCCTCTTCTCTATGTTAAACTGTGAGCTAGAGCCCATGGGGGCAATGGCAAGCATAGTGGTGGGGCGAGACAAGTGAGGGCAGGGGCGGAGCGAAGGCAAACACATCAGCATGGATGAGTGGAGCGTGCAGATACAAGCGAAGTGATGTGAGCGGGGAAGTGGCCAACACAAAGGGGGAAAGCTTATTCGACAGACCTCAATCTCTACAAAGGGAGTGCCTATGATCCATGTGTGGGGGGTAATGGAAAGGAGATAAGGCATAGGGATAGCGGAGAAGCCTATGGATGGCATGCGGGCTCACAATATAGTTATTTTGCTAACGATGTGATAACAAATTAGGGATGACCCGTCTTCCAACTAAATAGCAAAATGGAACCATTCTATGAAGTTTGGCATATATGTCATTCGGGTATGCCATCATCATTAGAAAATATGCAAATATTACACCAAGAGGAGATAATAAAGCATGGGTGACATTATTATGATCTTGGATGGCACAAAGGATACATTCTAGTTGTTTGGCAATGAACATCATGAGCAATAAATTATGGTATTTGAGAAACACATATATATTTGCAACATGATAGCATCCACCCTAATCTCCCTTAATTGATTCCACAAACTGTATTTTCATGTCATGGGTCTAAGTGACATGTTTCACAAGCATTGAGGAATGGGACTATATTTTTCAACTCATGGACTTAGGTGGACATGTTTCACACATTTATCTATATGCCATGTTGAGGGTCCAAGATGACCGAAGGGAAGACATGACTCAAAATCCCTATTTTGGAGGAGTTTGGAAAGTCGAAAAGGAAAAGGCAATGAATCAAGAGAAAACCATCCTCTCAGAAGCCAAGATAGATTGAAGGTAATGAATGCCTTATGCAAGCATGGGGATAGAAAGATTTTGAATGCCTTCGGTCATGAAAGCACATTCAAAAAAGGAAAGAAGTGCCACATGAAGAGAAGACATAGTTTAAGAAAAGGTCTATAGACAAAATGATTTTAAGTGCCTTTGGCCACAGAAACACATTTGGAAAGGAGATAAGTTCCACATCACAAAGAGGACATAGTTTAAGGTCTATTGCAAAGATAAGAACATACCACTAAGGGGCTTTTGGTTTCCTAGTTAGAGGTTGGGGCCAAGCTCGGATGCAGCTATCGAGCGTTGGGTTGCCTGGTTAAAGCTTGGGACCTGTCCTATATGGTGCAAGATTCTCTTGTAAGCCGGGCTCTACTCATGCTGCAAAAATCCTAATTTTTACGTAGCCAAGCTCAAGCGAGTGCAAGGGACGACATGTCAGTGAAACAAGCGATCCTGCATACAGCTAATCAAACGAAATCTCTAAGCAGGCAAGATCTATGAGTACGATAAACAAACTTCACCGATATGCATGTGCTTGACTTGGCTACTAGGAGCCTAGTTGCCCATATACAACCTGGCTCATCTTAGAAGGAAAACAAACAGACCCTAAGGAATGGAGGTGGAGATAAGAGGAGTACCATTGTTAAATATCCCCTGCATATCTCATATAATATAGGAAAGAAATAGTAAAGAATATAGAATAAGTGAGGGGTTCTCTAGCTGTAAATATTCAAAATATTTTGTGCCATTGTGTTGTGTTGTTCTATCTTAAACTCTTTGGTATCTCTTTTCGGTTCTAGGGCAAACTACTTTGATCTTCACATCAATCAACAATAAAACTTACAAACTCATTGACACAATTTTCTTGGTGCATAGCTAGCTAGAACCAATTAGGTAGGAAATATTGTGGCAGTGCCTTTACTATTCGTAAACTAGCATGGAGAAGCGGCAACATGAAAAAAATCTCAATGCACTGTAACACATGTTGGACTCATGGACTCGTCTCTCTCTGGTTTTGAACACGAGTAGCAAACTGAACCCGGTTGTGGGCCATTTGCGGAGACTAGGGGTAAGCCGCGGCAGCCGAGGCCACGAGCAAAAAAAATCAAACAGATCGATCTTTCTCTGACGCGTGTCGGAAAAATCCTTTTTTCCTTTTTTCCTTTTTATACAAACCGAAAGGGAAAATAAATTGGCAAAGTAGTGTGCGACAAAAAAAAAAAAAAAATAAACAAAAGGAACACAACGAGCCAAATAGCCAATGAACAACAGCGGCACATCGGAATCGGAAGAAGTGGAAAAGATGAAAAATGCGGAGAAACCAAACCAGAAACTGGCGCGGCCGATAAGGCACCACGTGCGCGGCTCGGCCCTTCCGCCCGTCGCTCTCGTCCTCCTCCCTCTTCCTCCCTGTGTCGCCGCGCGTGGAAGGCGTTAGCGTTATCGCCTTCGCCTTCCTCTTCCTCTCCTTTTCCCTTCCCTCTCTCCCTGATTTCTATTCCCCTCCCTCTCGCTTCTCTCCAGAAAAAAAAAAAATCCCAATCCCTCTCCGTAATCCGCCGATCTCCGGCCGCGCCGGGGCCCTGCGCGCCACCGCCGTCGCGTCCCCGCCGCGGCCGGCCACAGGGGCACTCGCCGTCACACTTCCCGACCCGGCGCCGCCGCTGGTGCCCAGGTAAAGGGGTTCGTACGCGACTCTTTTCTTTTTTTCCAGCAGTTTTGGTCGAGTAATCAGCTGTTTAGATTTCATCTTTCGATTCAGGCTGATATTGAGCTTAGCGTGCGTAATCATAACCCAATCAGTTATTTAGGATGATACGTGCTTGTTTCCCCTTCCCCTTTGGAACCTGCCTGCGTTTGTTGTTGGTTCCGTCCGAGGACGGTGGTGGGGTCCAACTTGAACCAGTGATTTCCCTACGTTATCTATGTTAGCCCGTTAGATTTGGTTGGGAATCCATTTATATTTCCCTTCCTATTTCTGGCTAGAGGGAAGATTATAACATTCTAACATCCATCTGGAGGCAACTTCATTAACCTACTTAGCAGTTCTGGTATTTGACAATGGCTAAAACATCATAAAATGTTGTGATCGAGCAGTATAGCTTCAGATCAAATAATAATGCATTGGCTAGGTAGCCAAAGTTTTTCTGTTCAGCGTGTTGGTCAAATATTCAGCAAGGATATGTATGAAGACTTGAAGCAAACTAAACATTGGCTAAATAACTTGGGCAGCATTTACATTTTTTTTGGCAGGCTAAATGAGTTTCATAGAAGCAAACATACACATGTCACTTATTTATTTTGCCCCCCACATTGCCATAGTATTAATGTTTTTTCTTTGGAATTATCATGCCTGATAAACTTGGGGGTCTCATTTTCAAATGGCCAAGACTCCTTACTGCCACTAAAATGAAACTATCATTGCCATATTGAAACTCTAGCCTCTATCTTTGCTCAATGATTGAAGTTTAATGGGTATACTTAGTCTCTTAACAGTTTTAAGACACACTTTGTTTCTTGTCTGCCCTCCACCATAGCCTTTGTGGCGCTCATGCTCCATCTCTGCAAGAGAAATCAAATACCTTATACTCTGAACAATACCATGTGAATGGGTAATTTCACAGTTCAAAAAATCACCTGTTCTAACCTTGTTTATGTTTCAGGGCTGTAAACTAGCACATATTACACATCAGTGGCTGATAAGAAACTGCGCCCAGTGGATGTGAATTTCATTTGATTTGAGTTTTGCTTGAGATGGCAGTTGGATTGACATCTCAGCTGTTCCAAAGAGTAACTCCTACTGACATATTTTGCCAAAGAAACAAATTTAGGGTACACATCCCTCCTTGCTTTTATTGTAATAATACATAGTTCTTTTTGTTATTATTTAGGATATTCTTTCTCTTGTTTTTTCAGAGTCCTGAGATGAGGAGTTCTCTTCCATTGCCATCCACCTCGTTTTCTTCAGTTGCTGACGTATGTCCCATTCTTTTTAATTGCTAAGCTAACAGCACAGTACATTCATTTGTGACCAATTTTTGAAAGAGGATAATGACTAGTTATGCCTCTTTTATCAGGCAGAAGACACCAATTTTTTTTTGTGTATCAGTTTTTTCACTTTTCTTTTGTTTTTGAAATTTTAAATATGGCCAGTACAACCAATTTAGCAGCACATGGTTTCTTCCAATTTTGTGGATGTGTGGCAGAAAGAATTTAGTAACCATTACTGTCTGTGATGTATATCAGACAGCAACACACCATACCACAAGACATTAGCAATACTCACTCACTAGGAAATATAGATAAACAATATGGTGCTGCATTTGATCGTAAAGGTGTTTTGTGACCTACTTCCTCCGTCCCTATTTAATTGTCGCCGTGGGTTTTCGTGCCACAAGTTTGACTCGATTTGTAGAAAATACGTGTAATATTTATGTCTCCAATTAAATTTGTTAAAAAACTAGATCTTTTTTCCGATGATACTAATTATGATACTAATTGATAATATTTAGTATTTATTAAAATTGCCGGCATTTGTTTCTTGGAAAGCGCAAACGACAGCTAAAAAGGGACGGAGGGAGTAAAGTTTATCTGCACCCTTATGATCAATAGGCTACACACCATATTGAATCATTACTATCATATTTTTGGATAGTTTGAGAAATGAGAACTAATTGATGCTGATAACCGTACCAGTGTCTGCATCCAGTGCCTACGCATAAATAAAAGCAACAATGTTCTTTATTAAACCATGCTCTCCTACAACTACATCTCTCCATATATGCACTTTTGGGAGTTGGAGTAAACATCAGTCGACCTTATGAAAATGACATCTGTAGTTCCATTGCTAAAGCTACTTTACAACATTTTTTTATAGTTTTTTATCAACATATTGGCATGAATACTATTTTCAAAATATGTGCTTTTGTCCAATCATAGAATTTACATTTAGGTATCAAAGAACTATTCATGTAGAACTGAATAGTTGTCATACTTCATCCCTCGTCACAATATGACGTGTTACATCCTCCTCCTGTTTTCATCCTAATAACTTGAGTCTTACACTTGTTCCAAGATAACAGCTGTATGATACTATCGTTGTATGTCACTATTGTTGTTTTTTCCCTTAATTTGTGCCAGTACAGTAGTTAAAACAGTGTTACTTAGACATGACTATGAGTGTTGGTGTCTGATTCTGGTGTGGGTCTGACTTGGCAATATACTTTTTTTTGCCATACAAAATACCACTTGGAATTCACCATGTCTGGCTGGGGAAACCCTTTTTAAGACTCGTGTCCAAATTGTACAGGTTAAAAGGTAAACTGGTTTTGCCTCCTAATTGTAGATCTTACAGAGTAACACTGGTTTTTTTTTTTTTTTTTTTTTTGCAGAGGCGATACTGTTGGAATCACAATGTGTTAGAGAGTAGCTACAGGCCCATGCTTTATACACCTCGCAGATATAGATCTTTGGGCATTAGATCTTTTGCCTTGCCAGTTCCTTTGAAGGATATCCCTCTTGTCAAGAACGCATCCTTAGCACTAACTAGGTAATTCCCTTGTATACAATTCTTTATTTATGAGTTTTCTGATTATATCTGATTATACAGACTAGGTAATGAGCAAATAGCAAAACAGTAGTTTGGATCGGATCCCACCGTTGCCGTGTGAGTGTGCAGTACCACTGGTTGGTGTATCTGTAAGTGGTGGCATGGAAATTATAAATTATGTAGGGTGATTACCTATACCTCTTGTTGTGAGTGTTAAGGTTTTCACTCTTCAGTAACCTGTTGAAGTTAGATAATAAACCAACTATGGCAATAAATTTTGTGTTTTGGCATATGATGCAACTTGTATATCGTGGCAGTGTGTTATCTTTTAGAAGTTTTGATTACTAAAGTAACATATGGTTTAGTCTAGCACTCTACCCACTTGTTAGATAATAAAGGTTGATGATAGCTACCATAATGGAACTTGAATTTTAAGCCTGATCATGCTCTGGTGTTGGCTACACTTCTTGGGCAGTTTTAATTATCTCTTATTTGCTCCTGACCTAAGTCTTTCTTAAGGTCATTACTATGACTATGTGAATTCATTAGGTTCGTACTTGGATTCCCTTTAATTTTAGTGAGGGGGATGCAAATATGTGCATGGAAACAGTACCATTCGTGTAGTACACTGTTAAAATAATCTAAAAAATAGAGATGTGAAACCTTTTTTATTTTATTTACTTGGAAAGCTGTCCATTTATATATTACATCTGAATGTACTCCATACCATTTTTAGTAATTGCTTTTTTTTTTTTTTTTTTGTTGTTGACAGGTCATGTGATACTTTACTTGCAAATCCTGCTACCTCACTTGTGGTCCCTGCAATTGGGATTATTGTTTTTGCTCTGTGGGGCTTTTTGCCTCTAATGCGGGATATTAGAAACCGCTTTGATGTATGTGTTCTGCTACATGTAACCATATTATATTATTTTTCATTTACATGATCATATACTAGGCTAGCTTTTTCTTAAGGGCATATACTACGCTAGTTAAAATAGTTCATAATGGACCTTTACAGCATGGAGGCAACTGGAAGAAGAGCCCTACATATTTGATTTCTTCGTCGTACCTTCAACCTCTACTTCTCTGGACAGGAGCAACACTAATCTGCAGGTATAGCTCCACCATATTATAATGATCCTTTCTGAAGTGGCAACTCTAGCCACTTGATACCATCACTGCAATGGGGCCCTGTTTGTAATATTGAAATTATTCCTGTTTCCATTGTAATTGCACTGCAGACAGTCAGTGTTCATCTGACTGCTAAACACTAAACAGTCTGTCACCCATTGTGTAGCCAACTATCAGGTTAAATGTCTGTTTAAATGGGGACGAGTGGCTACTGTGTAGCATTCAGACTGTTTAAACAGCTAAGCAAATTATGCACAATATTCATGTGTTTGAAATGGGCTATAAACATTTTCCTTAGTTTCTGTTTTCTTTTATTTATCTTCCTCTTTGTCCATGCAATGTCTTACAGGGGTTTGGATCCAGTTGTCTTGCCTTCAGCAGCAAGCCAAGCTGTGAAAACGCGCCTGATAACTTTTGTGAGATCATTATCAACTGTCCTGGCTGTTGCATATATTCTCACAAGGTGCACATGCTACATCCTCAGAAAAACTTCAGTTGTTTTTTGTAAGTTGTAGCTTTGATTTGATCATGTAGCTTTGATTTGATCATGTAGCTTTGATTTGATCATGCCCATTTAAGTTATGTATAGGTAATGACACAGTTTATGCGTTAAATACTCAAGATAATTGTAACTGCAAAAGCATTTACAATTTGCAATTTTGGCCATGGATGATTCTTTTCTCCCCAATTTTAGCTTGTCTACCATCTTCAAGTATGGTTTGCTGGCTACATTGCATGAAGCGACAGGACTATTTACTTAAAAGATGGGGCCAGTGATGGCGTATAAAAATATTAAAAACCTTGGCCTGCCCAGGGGGGGTGTGGGGTTATGACAGCCCCTAGAGACATTGCAATAAGAAGACCTTCTCATGCTGGTCGAGAAAACCCCTGTCCCACCCATACAAAGTGGCACCATGCCCATGTGAGAACTACCATGACCAGGGATGGGCCTTAGACCTGTGCTTTGGCGGTGTGGGACAGACGAGGGGGTTTTAGTCCTAGCCTGAAATTCGCTCCCACGGGGTGTTGAACCCACAGGACCTGAGGAGTGCTACTCAAGCCACCTAACCAACTCAGCTAGAGGCCCTTTCGCATATACGAAAAAATATAGTTGTGAGATTATGAATAAACAAAGATTAGCTTCAGTTTGTGCTATACAAATACAAATAGATGAGGAATGTATTGAAACTTTTTTGTACTTACATCTGGGGAATGCTAGAACTTGTAACTTTATAAGCATGTACTCAGAAATGAAATTTGCTGATGTGCTGGTATATGTGAGTGCGGTTCTGTGCTAACATTATCGATCATGTTGTGATCTGTGTTAAGATAATTTCAACATTGTTTATCAAGGAATCAATGATTTGATATTTGTGGAATTATTTTCTTTGCTTTATTGAACATATCCAGATAAAATCAAATAACTAATGGAACATATCCAGATGAAATCAAATAACTCACATATTAGTTAAGCTGCAATGGTGTTTCATGTATTGCAATGGGAAGATGTGCAGATCCGTGTTAGTCCTTGCTGCCTTGATTTGTATCAAATTTAAGGTGTCTATATCTATGTTATCGTCTTGTATGATTGATTTGGTTTCATTGTGTTCTGTTTTTATTCAGTTTTGTTAACGCTAAGACAGTTCTTCTTCTTTTTTAGCTTGATTCAGCAGGTACAGAAGTTTTTTATGGACATGCGCAATCCCAGTGATGCAAGAAACGTAAGATCCTTATACTGTAACAATTAAAATCTTGGTATCTACTGAAGTTCTTTGTTACGCCTTTTCCATCTGCTATTTGTTTCTCTTCATTTACAAATGTCCTACCCCCGTCGTAAGACACAAAAACATAGGAACATGTTTCACCGATTGTGGAATTTAGTACTTGTTTTAAGGATCTTCTTGAGTCTTATCTCTTGATCTCTACGCAAGGGTTCAGGAGGTGCCAGATCCAACATAATTAATTATAATACTTCACTGAGGCCACCCTCTTCTAAATTCCATCAGCAGGAATCTTCTTCCCCGTTGATTGGTTTACTGCCTCAACTTTGAGTGTCTTATGAGTTATGACTTTATAAGGTTTAGGTCATCACCAGGAACCAATAAGAAAGACAACAGCGCTCATGTTAGGCTCACTGCCTTTCGCGAAGAGAGCAAAGAGAATGAGCAAGAGGCTATAACTAGAAGTTATAAGAAGTGAGCATTTCGGAAGAAACATCATCATGCAACACAAGATCCTAAGTACAAAGCTACTTTTTATGTTACACATAAGGTACTAAAAAGATTAAGATGCATCTTAAACAAACCAACAAGCTTAGCCATTAGAGTGTAGGCTGCCATCAAGATCATATTGCCAGCCGCTAAGCATCACCAGCGTGCGCCAGCAGGTTACTTTTTTTATTTGTGCGGAGCTAGAGAAGGGGAGGCGAAAGTTCCATGTGGATGCCACATTAACAATTCATTATTCAGTATATTTAGTTGCCACCTCAAGCTATCTGGACATCATCTGACAATCTTAGTCAATGATGATCATGAGAAAGGCTGCTGTGCAAGTTCAGGATCTGATAGTTGGGCCCATTTGTTACTTAACCTTACCAAGTCTAGAATTAAGTAATGAAGTCAAGATATTGTTCTGATATTTGAATCACTTAGAATAATATTATTACTTCTTTTCCTTTCAAACTGCAGTCTTATGTAAGTTTGTTTCTGGCAGATGGGGTTTGATTTTGCCATGAAAGCTCTTTATACTGGTGTTTGGATTGCTGCTGCTTCTCTCTTTATGGAGTTGCTGGGTATCAATACCCAAAAGTGGATAACTGCTGGAGGGTTTGGGACAGTGTTGCTTACACTTGCTGGTCGTGAGGTACTACAAAACATGTTGCTGATATGATCAATTTGTGCTGTGGTGCTAATATCTATCGTAATTTGTTGCAGATTTTCACCAACTTCCTCTCGAGTGTAATGATCAATGCCACACGCCCATTTGTAGTCAATGAATGGATTGATGCAAAGATAGATGGTGTTGATGTCTCTGGCATTGTTGAGGTATTCCTTAATTTAACTTTGGGCTAAAACTACATCTAGTTTATGATATTATTTATACCATGCTTTAAGGTTTTATTTGAATGTACTATCAGCTTTTCCCATGGAAGATTTGGTCAATACTCTGAATCATTTCTCTAACTTGAAGTTATTTGATTTTCAGCATGTTGGTTTGTGGTCTCCAACAATCATTAGAGGTGTTGATCGAGAAGCGATATACGTTCCTAACCATAAGTTTACAGTTTCTATATTAAGGAATAACACTCAGAGGACCCATTGGCGTATTAAGACATATCTTGCTATTAGCCACATGGATGCCGGAAAAATTGGGGTAAGTACCACAAGGAATACTTAACATAATCCCCTTCTCTTATCTGTTTGATTTTTTCCCAGTGTATTTGAACTCTATCTTAGCCATGCACCTTTGTTTTTCTTTGGCAGACTATAGTTGCTGACATGCGGAAAGTGTTGGCAAAAAATCCGCATATAGAACAACAAAAGCTGCACAGGAGAGTATTCTTTGAGAAAATTGATCCAAAGAATCAAGCACTTATGGTAATTCCTTACATCAAGTAATTCCATCTTTTAGTTGAACTGTTGAAGTACCATTCGACAATCAGTCCTCTCTAAGAACTTTGTGATCAGCATTAGTACATCTTTCTTAGTATTGAGTTGCATGCACCAACCTGTTGAACCTGCATGCACCAACCTGTTGAACCCAAAAGCTTAAGTTGATGGGGAGAGGTGGACAATTCACTTATACTTCCACACTCTCCCTCATGTGGAGGCTCCCTCAGATCGCAGACGTGGAATAGAAGCAAGCAACAATTATTTATTCAATTGTGCTAGCCAGGATTCGAACTCAAGACCTTTGGCTTTAATACCCTATTGAGCTGTCTAGCAAAGACCTCCCCTATGTTATTACCATTGGCCTTTTCACAGATGTTTAATGTAAATTTAGCCTTTTTTACATTTATGTAGCTAATAAAACCTACCTTAGCTACTTAACCGTGCAAAATACCTGGTTCTTTGGAGCCATTTCATTGTGTTTTTACTTTTAGAACTTGTGTTGGATGGGATGCTGGTTTCTGGATGGCTGTAGCCTATAGGTATCTGGTATTAGGTTGGCATCAGTTGCTAACTTTCAGGCAGCTACCAAGTTGGTTTAGAATTGTCCATAACCACATGAATACAATAATCATAATTTCGTCTTAGGTCCTGTTTGGATGGGTGTTTATTTTTCACCCGGAATTGGCTTCCAGTCAATAATATTCTGTGCACAAGATACAACTGGAATTTTTCGGCTTGTAGAATGTCATTTGGGTAATGCTGTTAGGGAGCACCGCTATTGAACTTAATGATGCCCAGATAAGCCCTCTGCCACCTAGGTCATGATCCTCTTTCCACAGGCTTCACATCCTTGCCATCAGAGTTGAGCTTGCTGCTACAGAGCTAAATGATCTAAATGCCACGCAGAACAAGCTTGGGCTCCAGTGCAGTTGTTGAGGCCCTGGCAATATGAATTGGGGCCAAGGTCATGCCATGGTATCATGTTCTGCAACTACTTCAAAATAATCAGTACCAAGGGAGGTAGGTAGTTTAGCATAGCTAGTATAACTGAGAGTAGCCACTGAGACTCTGAAGCGAACAATCTTCAGTCCTTCGCATCAGCACTTCCTTTTGTGCCCAAGTTGATACCCAAATCATACAGAGACTTAACTTCAGATGCAACAAGCAACGAAAGCATCAAATGGAACTTGGACTAGAGAAATTTTAGAGCGGAACTCTCAAGATGGATCCCCAAATCATCTATGATCTTGATTGCAAATGCAAAAAACAATTTAGCCATTAAATTGAACTTGGAATTAAAGAAATTTCATATCAGAGCTGTCAAGAGAGATCCAGATCTTGATTACAGGCGGAACAAATGATTAAAACATCAAATTGGACTTGGAAATAAAGAATTCAGATTGGAGCTCTTAAGGTGCAGAAGATTGTTGGGATGATTGATGAGCACCTTCAAGGTGCCCAATGGTCATGCAAGCCGCTTCACCAGCGTGATGCGCTCTGCGTGTGGAGAAAGCACAGGTGGAGGCTGAGACGACAATGTGCCACGGATTGAGGCTTCAATAGTGATGGCGTTGATCGGGAATCTGTTCGATTGGATTGCCATCGCCTCCGACGTGCACGGATGTGGGAATGGGCGACGCTCATGATAGTTGTTTTAATGTCCTAACCTGCAGAGACTATTATTTTTTTTTACAACGGTATTAGGCCAAACTTTATGCAATTTTAGTGTGCTAACCATTCATCTAAACAAAATTTTAAGCTCACAAGTGAAAAAAAAAAAAAAAGGGACAGTAGTTTACCGGTGTTTTAGATCTGAAACCTGTCATCCAAACAGCCCCTAAGGATTGTTTAGATGAAGGGGGATTTCTCTAGGAATAGTTGGGGTTTAGTGCATGTTAAAATTGAATCTCAAGGATTTGGATCCAAATCGTCTTTCCAAGCAGGTCCTTGCATTTTCAGAGACTTTTGATTTGTCAAAATCTCAGCACGAAATCCTTATGTTTTGATGTTTAAGTTGTTTCCTAGTGCAAATAGGTCCGTAGCTTTTCATAGAATATTTTGAATTCTCAGTCTCAGCACGAAATCCAGGCTGCGCTGTTCTGATATTTGAGTTGGCCTGTTTTATGAAATGCTGATAGTAAAGCCACCAACCTATTGGTATTTTTTTTTTGTTTATCTTTTGTTAACCATTAAATTGTTTCTCTTTCTAAAAAGGTAACGCCTCGCCTAGAACCTACTCCCTCCGTCTCACGATAGAAGGCGTAACTGCTTTTTTCTTTAGTCCCGTAATACAAGGCGCCTGCACATAAGCTACCACATGCAGCATCTAATGCAGGACCAAATAGACGCCAATGCTGAAAGCTAATTGGCTACGCCGTTTCTGCAAGCATGCATGCAGCCTCACATTAAATTGGATGGAGAACCAAACCACCTTTAATGCGTAGGAGTTAATTTGCTTCTTGGTCTTGGTGCATGAGGGAGTTGCGCCTTCTATCCTGAAATGGAGGGAGTAGTATTTTGTCTAGGCACTATGCCTATGCGCTAAGCAGTATTGCACTGCCTCGCTTAGCACCTGGGCATTGTCTATGCCTTTTCCACGTAGATGTGTTTTGGGCTTGATGTATGCATGAAAATGGGCACATAGAGATGGACTGTTTTCCTGAAACACAGGAGAGCTGTGTATCAGTATATTAATTAAGAAGAAACACCCTGTATAAAGAAACCCTTACAGCACATACCCACACACCCCTAAGGAGTGAGGTGAGAAATACCTCTACATGGAAAAGAAGATGAACTATGGTGATATTAATCAGACACTGATAACACCAGTTTTTGTTTTGGTGTGCTAAATTTCCTTTATTTAGCATGGAATGAATCCGACCACCTGCCTAGGGCCTAGCACTTTTTGAAACACTGAGCTGTCCACTTGTTTGCATTCGATTGGTGTCAATATCCTGCTTTCATGCATATATTTATCTATTTGTATAGATTTTGGAATACAAGACTATCTTCCCTTCTATTGCTTTTGAGTTTCATATTGGCCATCAACTCAGTTCATTCCATTTTTTGTGTGTTTCTTGTAGATTTTCATATCCTGCTTTGTGAAGACATCACATTTCGAGGAGTTTCTCAATGTCCAGGTGATATGCCTTTCCATCGTTAGATATTTGTGTTGCACTAAAAGCCTAGTAACATGTTATACTGGCATTCGCCTATGGTGTCTGCTGAAAATATATGGTCTGTCACTCTGCACCCTTATTTTCTAACTTGTGTTCTTCAAATAAATTACTCAGGTCAATAGGAATGCTTATAGAGTAGAGCATTTTTACAGTTTCACACATTGAATGTCACTATGTTCAAACTTTCAGAACTGAGTATTTCAGTTTAGAGTTTAGAGATTCCTTCCATTATGGTGTAGTGTTCTGAGCAGTTGCCAGGATGACCGGAAAAAGCGAATTGAATCTAGCCATTCAACTGTACATAATTCCTTTCAAAGAAAATAAAATTTTAAATAAATGGACATAGAACTTTATGACTACTTTGGCATGTCCTAAACTCCTAATGTTTGAATCTTGAGCCCAGTACGTGTGGTTTGCTTGAATTATATCAAGGGTTTCTGAACTAATCTGGTTGCTTTTGATCTGTTGTGCATCAATATCTTGGGACTTCCTTACATGACAAAACTATTCAAATTTTTGTGGGAGAAGCTTAGGATGCCATTTTGGCATGGCATCCATTTAAATCGAAGAATTTCAGCTTGATTTTAGGCTGCATTTTATATAATCTAGGTGGCATCACACCATGCTAAAAAAAATAAAACCACACAAAAAAATAATTAACATGGGTTTTCTGTGTTCCAAATTATACAGGAAACTGTTATGTTGGATCTTCTTAGAATAGTTGGGCATCACAAAGCAAGGCTTGCTACTCAAATTCGAACAGTTCAGAAATCATATGGCAACGCAGACTTTGATAACATTCCTTTTGGAGAGGACATGTATAGTCGCGTCCGTGGCCGTCCACTTCTGATTGATACATCTGCAAGGATCAATGATGACAAACCCAAGCCTCGACCTGTATCATCACGTGAGGAGCAGAAAGTCAAGACAAATGGCTCGGTAGAGGTCAAGTCTGCTTCACCTGAAAATGCTAGTTTAAGCAACTCTGAAAAGCAGGAACAGAAAAAAATGGTACCCGAAGATGCTCGGGTGAAGAACATTAAGAGCGATAATGTGACGCCAGTAACACCTTCTTCAGATCCTGCTACAACTTCTAAGACTGGTAAAGGGAAGACACATGAACGAGAGCCCACTGAGCGGCAAGGAGATGGGTCAGTCTCAGTGGCTAATCCAAAGAAAGAATCGAGACCAGCTTTTGAAGATAACATTGTTCTGGGCGTAGCCCTTGAGGGCTCCAAGAGGACACTGCCTATTGAAGAAGGAAATCCTTATCTATCACTATCTGAGACTGAGCTGGACACCGAAGAGTCGGCTTCATCACCAAAGGATAAGATAGGTCAAAGCCCAAAACTTTGAGGTCAAGAAAAAAAGCCGTTCAGAGGAATCACAATAGGTCATCCGAGTTGAAACTGTATATCCTTGTGAAGATTTGTCACCAAGCCTACCTTTTTTGTGCGCTTGTGCAAATGCGATCTACCACACATCAGTGTTCTATGTTTAAGGTGTAAATTGCTGCTTATGATTATTCAGGGAACATGACCTGTTGAAATATATCAGTCGTATTGCTATAGGCTTGTAAAGAAGCGAGTGCTTCAACAAGCATTTTGTACAGATTGTACTATTGCTAATTTAAGTGGCTTCTTGCATATGCACCGGCAATTCAGCATGCGCCGCTGCAACTGTCGTCTCCGTTTCCAGGTCTAGCCTACGTTAGTTTTGTTGCCAATGCCATCTGCTGTGAGCTGAAACATTTTAGTTTTATTTATTTTGCATATGTTTGAGGACCGATGGTGGACTTCACTCTATTTATTTTGAGGACAAAAGACCAAAACCGAATGCCGTCCGGCGCTATAATACCTATTGCTACGATGAGGATAAGCATCGCTAGAAATGACACAAAAGCGCTTATAGCTGAAGTAAAGGAGGAAAGTGGGATTGCGTAGCGTTGGTCTGTACCAACTTCCGACCGCTATAATGGTGTTATAACATCGTTATAGTCCACTATTTTAAACATTGGAACACATTAATTTCAGTAAATTCTAATTCTAATTTGAGTTTACCTCTCCCAAATGTCTGGCGATAAACGACGATCGCAACTTACCCCGGCACTCAGGCTCCACAGCATGACCAAAGATGAGGGTGAGGGTTGAGTTGAGGTGCCTGTGTGTGTTTGGTGTTAAACATTTCTGGCATGGAATTAAGTGGCTTTTGAATGAATTCCGTATAATAATTTCCAATTGTTTTGTTAATTATTAAATCAAATGCGTTTTATAGTCAATTTCAAAGTTTTCCATAATTATAAATTGAAAGTTTGGTGAAGAAAGTTAAGGTAGGGAGGAGGTTTAGGTACTGGAGTGGTGCTGCAGGGTACAACATTATCGAAGCGCATCGCTCTCTGGGCCTCTCTGGCTAGTGGCCACCTCACGGGGAAGCCTGCTGCTGTTCCGCCATTTGATTTGACATGACATCGATGCGCATCGCTGCTCCAAGGTCCAAGGACATTCTCTTTTGGATGGTAGTACTCTCCTCATTAATTTCATTATTGGGCATAACGTACAGTACTTGCTTTCATTGTTTTCCGGTCCCCATAACCTGAATTGAAAAATCCACTGAACAAGTAATCCGCCTCTTGAGCTTTATAACGATGTCACCAGCCTGTGCTTATTTATGCATATAACTTCTATCAAAAGATTAATACAGGATTTGGCAATATAACAAAAAGAAGCATATATTTCAAGAACATGTCAGAGCATTTCCCAAAGGCTTACAGACTTCTGCTTCCCTAAGCAAGCCCCAAAAAGAAAGTAAACAAAAAACGAGGAGGTTTATTAGTTTGTCTTGATGTAAGATAGAGATTTTGGTGCAGATGTGAAGTGATCTGACAAATTTCCAAATTAAAGGTACCGTTTGTGCTTTTGTGACACTACTGTGGCTAGCTGGTGTATATATATCCTACATTCTTTTTGTAGCAATGCTCTTGCAAAATCCTATACTATAATATCTGCAGTTGCAGCAAACTCGCAACAAAAAAGTTTTGCATGAATGTTCCATTCCATTTCACCATCGTCTCTATTGTGCAGAAACGTGTGTGTGCAAAACATTTGTTTTGTGACACCGAAAGTCCAGTTGAACAGTGAACGATGGATTGCAATTCCCCTTCTTCGTGCAAGTATGTCTTTATGTTTTCTGTGGTATGTCTTTATGTTTTTTTGTGGGTTCTGGACAAAAGAGGCAACTTATTCATGCATTTCTGCACAACTAGGGCCACATGACAAATGTAGCCTGCTTTGGTCTAGTACCGCCACACCATGCATATATATCACTGCTAAAGCAAACAAGGCACTGACTGAAGCATGGCGTGGGTCATACTCACTCACACACTACAGAAAGGAAAGGAAAAACAAACAGTGCCAATGCACAAAGAAGGAGGAGGTGGTGGTGGACGAGGGACCCCAAGGGTAGCAGCAAATAAGCCCATGCCCTAAAAGAGAGATCCTGGGCAAAGTGCATCTTGATTCTTGTGGGTATAGTACGGTGAAAAAGGGGAGCGAGGGCCAAGTTGCATTGTGTCTGTCTGTCAATGTCTCTCTCTCCCATCTCCATGCATGCGTGCCTGCCCTGCAGGTGCCCAACACACCTCTCTCTCTCTCTAATAAACCTAAAAAGGGGCTCCCACTACCTCCTGTTACTATGCTCTGGGCTCCCATGCCATCCATCCCTGGTAGTAGTATGGTACATCGTCGTGGTCCAAGCTCAGCGACGATACATCGCGTTGCTGTTGCTACCTAGTGCGAGGTAGAACCTCGAAAGCGAGCTCGATCGCTTGCCTTCATGGTGATATGATTGCTACACTTGGCTGGTAACAGTAGCAGAATTTGTATCTAGAAAGATGAAAGGGCATCGTCTAGTAGTAGGCAGCCATATTTTTCTCCATAAAGTATTCATCGTCTAGTCCCTATTGTCGCTAGCTGCTCTGTTTCTAAAATTTATTTCACGTACAATCTTTAGTTAATAGCCATATATCAGTTTGTGTATATATATGTAATATCATATTACCATTACATATGTATTCTCTGTATTTGTTGATATTATTTCTGACTATATATATAACGATGTGTTTAGTTCTATGGATGAGAGGGGACAGGACAGGATGAACCCATTTTCATAGATGTTTGGCTGGGAGACAATTGGAGTGGACATCCCGTAAGATCTGGGGCTGAGCTCGCCCCTTGAAGGAGTCAGACTCGATTGTTCCTCTTTCACGTTGTGCTCTTCTGTGAGGACGGTGAGCGCTCCACCATTGCCTGCTAGCTCCACTCATCTGTGCAGCCACTAGCATTGGCCTCGGCTCTACCATCCTGGCCCCATAGATCTTCGCACTAACACCAACCTATTAACTTTTGCTCCATTCTCGCCCCCTCTCGCTGCTCCACCATTGAGGGCACCCTGTCTCCCTTGCTTCAAAAAAAAAAAATTAAAGATACACTAATGGCAACCCTTTGAGTTGACGAATTAATAAAGTTCTCCATGAACTTATTGGGCAATATAATAGGAAACTAGGGATTGAGAAAATATCGGTTATATAGTGCAAGTGGGGGATGGGATTGCTCTATTATAGGTCTTGGTAAAAAATGTCAGGTGTAATTGCTCTGAATTTTTAGAATCCAAAAATGTTGGGGTTGTATATATTAATGGGCAATGAGTTGATGATACAAGAGGGAAGGTTTTGTAAAAGCACATGAAGAATTGCTCAAGTACTTGTGGAGCGAGGCTTACCTAGGTTGTGTTGTAAATATGCTCTCGTTAAACCTATTTTGGGGAGAGGCAACATCATCACTTCAGAATCCCAGCTCTGGCACCACCACCCTAGGCCTACTCACCCCTGCCATGGTCCCAGTCTAGGCAAGATCCACTGCGGGTGACCTCTGACTCAGGCATGGGTGCGAGCGGTAACCTCAAGTGCAGTGGTGCAGGGAGCACAACGGCCTCGGGTTTGGGCCTATGGGGAGAGCGGTGGTAGTGGTGGACGGAACTGAATGAAAGCAAGGCAATGCAGAAGCAACCAGGAAGAAGAAAAGAAAGATAGGTACACGAGGATGACAAATGGCCCATGGATGCCTATGTTAACAACGTCAGAACACAAAGTCATTCCATTTTCTCAATCCATTCAACCAAACAATAATCTAGGATGAGTCTATCCCCTGAACCAAATGCTAAGGTGGAACGGTCCCATCCCAAGGACATGACTATCCCATTCCGCTTCATCCAACTTTATCTTCAAACTAAACACAACCTAAGAGGCTATGATGTTATTGTGTTTCTACTTTTTTTCCTAAAATGTAAAGAGTGTAATCGATTTTATTGTAAGTCGAAGGGGGTGTTTGGATGCAGTGGTAAAAGTTTTGCCTATGTCACATCGAAGGTTAAGTGGGATGTCAGAAGGGGTTTTTAGTGCTCATAAAAAATAAATTATAGAACTCGTTAGAAAACCATGAGACAATTTTTTTTTTGATACTAATAACTAATCCGTCATTAGCACATTTTACTGTAGCACCATATTGTCAAATCATGGACTAATTAGGTTTAAAAATTTTATTTTGTAAAATTATCGCAATATGTATAATTATTTATATTTTTATTTTATATTTAATACTCCAAGCATGTGTCCAGAGATTCGATGGGACAGGGGGGCAAAACATTTGCTCACCCATCAGAATATTTTAAAAGTTTGGTAATTTAATGCGGATATCTATATGGCCATTTCTAATTTTTCTTTTCAAAAGACATGATGTTCTTGTTAGTGTGTGCTTGGCTGTTGTGGATGTGGATGAGACAAAAGAGGGCCAGAGGGTTCGATATATATAAGTAAAATACAAACATCGTCCATACTTGGTTGGTAGATTCATTTTTAGTTTACACGAGAGCCTTTACAATTGGCAACTAAATACACCGTATGTGTACTAATGATGGTACGCACGGGGTATATAATATATGTAGCAGCCATCCAAGATGTGAACTTTTCACACAGCTTATTCGTAGTTCGACGTGCAGTGGTGGGTCCAATGCAATTTCCGGGCCGCCGGCTGCAGCTTTTTGTTAGTGATGATAACTGATAACTATGTCAGCATAATAACCTTTAATTTGTAGACTTCTTTTAACCGCCCAAAGATATAATATTCGCTAGAACATGCAGCTAATATAATAATAATATATCCATCCACGCTAGCTTGGGCGCCCATAAGGCTTTCCTCCTCTCCTCGCTGCGGCTTAGAAGATGGATATATACAATTAGATATCCAATTAGAATATTTTTGAAGAGTATTTTTTCACCAAAATATCTATTTCTAACAATTAATTAGGAAAATAGTCTATTAGTTACAACCAGAGGTTAGCTCCATCTGAAAAAAACACCTACTTTTTTGTGTCCCAAAATATAGGACATTTTAGAGTTGTGCATATGGACCAATTGTATATCTAAAAGACCAAAATAACCCTATAAGAAGAAGAGAGATGTATAAAAAATGGAAAGTTGTACTAGAAAAGAGAAAGGTGCAATGAAAGGCAAGAAAGTCAAGTATTTTTGAGACAAAATTTGAAAGCTATAATATCAATTATTTTGGGGAGTGAGTATACTGAGGTGTAATTTGGTGTCCGGATGAAATAAAACATTTTTAGTGGGCTCGATACTCACTGCACGTTCATGCAGGCAGAGGGTACGTAGCGTGTGATGAGCATGCAGAGTGCAGTGCAATGCACTCACGCAATTGAGTTTTTGGCACCCGCCCAAGGGTAGCTAGGATATATCGCGAGTAGGAATAACACTGTCAGTGCCACCAGTACACCACACCTCCTTTTGTTATATTCCAGCGGCCGGCGTTCGATCGTCCTGATGAGATTCGCCCTCTCGCTCTCGTCTCCTCAGCTAGCTAGACCTCACGCGATAACGACACTGCGTCCATTTTCTACCGTGTGGATGGCCCATCCATCACTGGAAGGCACCATACCTTTCCAATTCCACGTTATCACTTGCATATTATTGGAGCGAGACTTTCTATTAACTGCCGCCTAGGCATATTGGAGTGCCCTTTTGTTCCATCAGATGTCCCACTGCGGATGGGGACCTTCACAAACCTTGTCTTTTTCATGTACCGTACCTCTGCTTGCCTGTATATATGATGGGAAGTTGGGAACACACTGTGGCTTCGTTCTATGTGCACTCGCATATGTGATGTTCGCTTTTTAGGAGGAACGCAAAAGCATATATAGGTGTAAACCATGGTAAATATGTGCCCATGTGTGTGGAATGAGTGACGAATAATTGTCGAGAGATGATCGAGCTTTGGTTTACTATGTTGAGACTAATTATGGTGTAAGTATAGACTATGTGCAACATGTCTCCTATCTTATGATGTGCAGTTGTTGAACGTTGACACAGTCACGACAATGGAGAAAGTCAAGTAAGTTTGTAACGATGTACTGGGAAGTGAGGAACGAACTTGGAGGCTTGGACCAAGGGACTAAGGGCCGAAGCATGGACCATGGACAACTATAAGCACTTGGCGGGCGACGTCCAAGCAAGTGTACATGTGATGGAGCATATATGGTGTTGACCGGAGTCAGGACAATAGTTGACCAAGTCAACATGAGTGTGTGAGGACTTATGATCTGGTGGTCGAGGACAACTAGGACATGCATTGAGATATGAAGAAGGCGTAGCGGATATGCGACTCAAAATCATGGGCAGCAGGTTTGTGTGGTTTGGACCTCAGAACCCGAGGAGGATCTTGGGACAACGTGCAGTGTAATCAGAGAGCTTGCATTGACGTGAAGCGTCTTCATGAAGGGATTGTGGTCATTCGGTGTTTAGAACTCAACTTAGACCATTCCGCCTCTAGGGTTAAGTGATTTAAGAAAACTATCTTGGGGTGTTCTTAGAATGTATAATAGCCCTTTGAATAAGGATAGAGGTTGCCTAAGGCTACCATCTCTCCCATCTAGGTCATTAGCATAGGCTAGCCAAAAGGATTCAACTGCTTAGGAGATTAGCAATATACAGATGTGAATACCTATCACTTCTGTTTTCAATCTATAAAAGGAGGGATGAAGGGTGGAGGTTAAACCATATCTTTACTTATTTTTTTGTGCAAATCAGTCAAGTTGACCTCTGGTCTTGTGAATCGAACCTCTCCCTTGTTGTCTTTGTCTTTGTTTTGGTGATTTTGGTAGCCACTTGTGGTTTTTCTTTGATTTGAGTTCTTATGCTTGTTTGGTCTTGATCTAAACATGATATGACCCTTGAAGAACATCTTTGGCCACTGGTTTTTGCAGCTCACAACGGCAAAGACTTAAGTTTTTAAGGAAAATAGAGAAAAACCCTCCTTGTCGACGATATCTGGTCGGCAGCCTACCTTGGGGGGTGCCCGAGGTAGTAGATGAGATCGAGGGTGGTGAGGTGCGCGAGATCAAGAGCAAGAAAGTAACACGAGACACGGGTTTAGACAGGTTCAGGCCGTCGAGGTGACGTAAAACCCTAGTCCTGTGTTCTGGTTGTGGATTATGATCGGGAACAATCTGTTTTGGAGGGGGGTCCCTGCCCGCCTTATATAGTCGGGGGGCAGGGTTACAAGATCAATCTAATCTCGCCTTCCCTGATCGGCGTATCAATTAGCCGACCAGGAAATCTTATGTACAAGGTAACTAATCACCTGATGACCCAGACGGATCATCCCTGCATGCCGAGTCTTGCGCCTTACTCCACGGTCTTCTGGTGGCGCTCGGCATGGTCTTCTCGGGCTGGGCCTTTGCCGACCGCTCGGCCCAGGCCCTCGGCTGAGGATACCCGGGGGAGCAATCCCCACAGCTAGTCCCCGAGCAGCTTGCGTGTCTCAACCCAAGGTTGGGAACCATTCAGCGTCTTCCTCGGTGCCGGCAGTTCTTCCGACCGGTGTTCAGGGCGGTGCGGAAGTCGATCAACGGATCCGACGAGTCGTGGTGGTCGGCGTCGTCGAGGCCGACCGATACGGTGCCGGAGGGAGGCGGAATCGCGCAGGAACAACACCGGTCGTTGCCGCGGTTGAGAGGAACGCAGGAGGTCCCACTGCCGTGGAGACGCGAGCTGCTCAAGAGAAAAAAGAAAAAGAAAGATCTCCGGCATACGGGTCCCGTGTACCACGTCAGTCGCTTCCGGCGACGTGTACCACGTAGTCCCCGAGACCGGTAGTAGGCGAGGCATGAGACCGGTGCCGGGATCAAATTTGTCAAAGTATGAGTTGTTGAATCTTCGATTTGTGCAGTCCCCGAGACCGCTTCTCTTCTTCTAGGGTCCAAACTTTGGTTTCGCTGGGCGGGGGCCTGCGACCAGCGGTCGAAGCCGGTGGGCCGGCCCACTAGGCCTAGCATCCTCTGGGAAACATCGCTAGGGTCCAGCTCCCGGCGGATAACCACGGAGCGGCGCGGGCGCGGTTTCCCACGGAAGGAAGGCGAAGCGACGCGGCGCGGCGCCCGACACCGCCGGCTATCCGCATCCATTTAAAGACCGGGCATGGCCTTTCAGTCACACTCTTTACCTTCCTCTCGACGCCTCGCAAACCCAGCGCCTCTTCGCCTTCCTCTGCACAACCAACCTTTCTCTCCCACATCACCGGCGCTCCCAATCGAAACCTAGATCCGAAATGGCCGGCGGCAAGGGGCAAAAGCGTGGTTCCGCGGGCGGCGGCGGCGCATCGGGCGCGGGCGGAGATCCAGGCGCGGAGGTCCGCCTAACGCGGAGGTGGAGTGGGCTACTTCGACTGCACGCGGGCGATCCTCGATGAGCTCGTCCGCGACGGAGTGCTGCCCGACGAGGCGCGCGCCGGCCGGCGCCCCAACCGTGGGTGAGTCCTTCCCCACCCCGGCGAACGGTAATGAGCTCGTAGTGTTTGCGGATTATTTCCGCCGCGGGGTTCGGCTGCCGGCGCACCCCTTCCTCCGGAAGCTTCTTGCATACTACAAGATCCGGCTCATTCATCTCCACCCCAACTCCATTCTTCATCTTTCTGTTTTCATCCATTTTTGCGAGGCTTTTCTCGGCATTCCTCCCCACTTCAACCTCTTCCGCCATCTCTTCGCCCTGAGGGCGTTCACCGGAGCCGGCTCACCCAAGGTGGTTGGTGGCCTCTATCTTTGTCTTCGGGGACGGGATGAGGAACCAAGTATCCAGGACTGCCCTCGCCTCTTCCATCAAGGGATGGAACACCCAATGGTTCGTCGTCGTCAACAACCCGCCCCACAGATCTCCAATGAGGTGAACGAGTGGTGGAGCGCCAACGCCAACTGGTCCGAGCGGCCATCATCTGCCGACATGGTGCGGGTGGAGGAGTCTGCTCGGCATCATCCGCCCCATGAACCCGACGGGGGGTGGCGGTGGCTATCGGCTTCGCGTCTGCGGCGCATCCAACCATGCAAGGAGCGCGAGCACCCGGGGTACGCAGTACTCCGGGGACAAGGACTTTACGCGTGAGACGCCGGAGGCGATCTCTAAGGAGGTTCTTCTTGCGGCGGCTCACGCCCCGTTTTTAAATCGGAGGTACCCAAATGAGGAGTCGGGTATGCAGAGCCCTACAGCACAGGCAATCCGCGACCGGCGGTGAGTTTCTGCTTTGTTATAGTATTATGTGTGTGATTGGCCGACTGCTCAAGCCGCCGTTTATGCAGGATCGAGCCGTTTATGTGTCGGATGTGCCCGACGACACCTGGCCGACTGGTGTAGACCGGCGGCGATCAATGGAGGAAATCCGCAAGATTGCGGAGGACCTGATGAACGAGGGGACGGCCGAGAAGGCAGTCCCCAAGCGTCGAGCCAAGGGCCCATCGGCGAAGGGTGGCTCGGAGGAGGCGCCTTCGCCGAAGAGGCGCAAGAAGGGAGACCGTGCCCCCCGCCTCGTCTGCTCGAATCGGCGAGGAGCGGGGGGCGGGGAAGGAAGCCGTCATCCTCTCGGATGACGAAGATCGAGGACACGGAGACGTTGGACGAGCGCTGTCCGGCGTCGGTCGGCGTCGAAGGCTGGCGACTCTGCGCGACCGGTGTTTGAGAAAAATGCCGACCGCGGGGGCGCCGCCAAGGCGGCCGAGCGGCCATCGGTGCCGCCGATCCGACCGACCGAGGCGGGCAGCTCTGAGGCCCCCCGGCGTTTCCGCGCTCGGCACCGCCCGATCCGACTGTAAGTACCAACTCGTTTCTTTTTTTGTTCCTGGTGTTGTCCAGGTTTGGCTTAGGAGTGTCTGTTGCAGCGATCCCGTGGAGGAGGACCCCCCGCCGTGCGAGGGATGGAGGACACCGGGTCGTCCCAGAGACAGCCCACCTCGCGCGCGGCCGATGCGGGGGGTGACTCCCGACCAGCCATCTGGGGCTGGTGGGGGCCCCCAGCCCCCCACGCTCGGGCGCGGGAGATCGCCCCCTCGCCGCAGCCGACCGGGCAAGGGAGGGCGCTCAGCGGGGCTCCAGTGCCGTCCCGTCATCCGCCAGCAAGGGCGGCGCCACGGGCGAGACCGGTAGCAGGGCGGAGCCCGAGCCGGAGGAAGTGGTGCGGAGGTGCCTGCGCCGCGGGAGGAGCCGGCGGCCGCCGCACGTTTCTACATCGACCCCGAGGTGAACGGGTGGAGGTGGTGGACGACGAGATCGCCGTCGCTGAATATCAAAACCTGACGCCGATCTCGAAGCCGCCGAGCTCGTAAGTAATCATATTGTCTGCTTGATAGTATTGCGAGCTTATGTCGAATATGCATGTAGAGCTGCCCGCGCCGCCGAGACGCGCGCTTGTGCTGGAGCAGTCGGCGGCGCCTACGAGAAGATGAAGGCCGACAACGAGCGGCTTCTTCGTGAGAAGACCAGCTTTGGCAGAGTCGGTCGGCCTGCTCGAGCGCAATCAAGGCCGTTTCGTGAAGACGACGACCGATCTGCGCCGGGCAGTGGAAGAGCTGGAGCGTGAGAACGCTCGGCTTGGGAGGCGGCCGCCGCCAGGCGATCAGCCCAGCGGCGCGGCAAACACTTTGCAGTCGCGGGTGACCGGTATGTTTTCCCCTACCTTCCTTTCGGGCGCTCTTGTGTATTCTCGTGGCCGACTTGTGCTCGGCTGCGGCAGCTTTGAAGGCGAAGCTGCAGCGGCCTCAGCAGCTTCGTCGAGGAGCTAACCCGTGAGGCGGCCAAGGCTACCCAGTCGGCGGAGGCAGCCCGGTCGGAGGCACAGCGTAAGTACCGTTACCGCTTGCTGTATTTGCCTGATCGGGCTTGTCGGGTTCTTACCATTTGTTCTGCAGCTTGTGCGGGAGAACGCGACGGCGGCGCGCAGCGGACTTGAAACGGCGTCTTGCAGCCGCCGAAGAGCGGATGGAAGACACCATCGTCCACCTGACCCCACCGTTGAATCTCGTCGATCCGGACGGGGGTTTACGACGGGGCGTGCTCGGGAGCGCTATCCTTCGTGTCACGCTTCGGTGCGATGCCAAAAAAGCCGTTCTACAACAAACACGTGTGTTTGTTCACGGAGCGGCCTCGCGCCGCCGCCGGCACGCTACCGGGCGCTGGTCCGGCCGCACTATCCCCCGGGTGGAGTTATCCCGGGTCGAGGCGGGTTTTGCCCGACCAAGTCGGTCGCCGACCAGAGAAAGCCGAGCGCCGAGTCCTCCGATGCCGCCGTCAAGGTGGTGGAGGACCTGGACCTGTTCGGCGACGCCGAGGCCGACGCGCCCTAGGAGAAGAACGTTAGAATTAACTTATGTATTGCGTGTGGAGACGCTGTCTGTAAATGATGTTAATATCATTTTTGTTGTGCATGTAATGTGTTTTGCCGTAATGCCCTGCAGTGTGTGACTTTGTCGTCTTGCCGGACCGGCCCAAGTCTCCTAGTATCTCATAGCGCTAATGGTATGTTCCTTGTATTGCGCGTAGAGGGTACCAGGGTCCCCTGGGAACCGCTGCTGGCCTTTCCATAACGCAGCGCCGAGCTAGCTAGCACGTGTAGGTTTGGGCCGTGAACATGGGCTGCTCCGATCGGTTTGAGTTAAAGTGCGCATGGCGGTCTTATTGGCGTATAGTGCGTGGGTAGCACATATGAAAAATGAATGCACGAGGAGAAAAAGAGACGAGACAAAAAAGACATTAAATCATATATATATTTGGATTACAAAGGGAAACAGAGTACATATCTTTGTTCATCTTGACTTATTAGGCGTAAAAACGTATTAGGTGCTCGGCGTGCCGAGAGTTTGGGATATCGCGCCCGTCCCGACTCCACCAGCCTATAGGACCCCAGGTCGGGTGACCTCCTTGACGATGAAGGGACCATCCTGTGGGGGAGGAGAGCTTATGCATGCTGCGGGAGCTCGTGCGGCGGCGTAAGACCGCATCGCCGACCGCTGGGGGCGCCCCGGACGTTGCGGTCGTAATAGCGACGGACGCCTTCTAGGTACTTTGCCGATCGGACGCAGCGGCTAGGCGTTCTTCTTCTTACGGTCGACGCCGTCGGGCGCGCTTGGTCGGAGGTTTCTTCGGAGTAGTTTTCCACTCTTGGCGATCGGAAGGCGACGTCCTCGGGTAGGACAGCTTCCGACCCGTATACCATGTAGTAGGGGAAACCCCTCGTGTTCGATCGGGCCCAAGGCGGCGCAGTCCCCGGCTCGGCGGGTGGAAGTTCCTTCAGCCACCTTCCCGGTGCTTGTCGCCCTTCCGGTATAGGCGCTTTTAAGTGCGTCCCAGATCATTCCGCTTGGCGCTCGGCACGGCCGTTGGCACGTGGGTGCGCAACGGAGACATATTTGACCAAGATGGAGCGCTCTTCACAAAACTCCCGGAACTCGTTTCCCGTGAAGTTTGACCCGAGGTCGGTGATGATGCTTGTTCGGGATGCCAAAGCGGTGAACGATTTCCTCAAAGAACTCGGCGGCCTTCTTGCTTGTCGAAATGGGCGAGTGGTTTGTACTCAATCCACTTGGAGAACTTGTCGATGGCGACCTCAGCGTATTTAAAATTGCCCGGTGCGGCTCTGAAGGGCCGATCTGGTCGAAGTCCCCGCTGCGAACGGCCAGGCTGACAGGATCGTCATTAGGCGTGGGCGGCGGTGAGGCTGCTTAGCGGAACCGGCATCCCTCGCAATGTCGTACCGGGTGTTACTGCGTCGGCTTTCGGTCGGCGATAAAATCCAGCTCGGAAGGCTCTGCCGACCAGGTTCCGAGAGGCGCAATGGCTTCCCACGAGAGTCCAAAGATGTATTTCTTTCGGTATCTTCAAGCCTTCGGGCTGCGAACGCACTTTTTGCGAACGTTAGCGTTGGCGTTTCTGCGCATCAGCCGAGCCCCTCTACCGGGGCGTAGTGCTTGCTCCGCCCGTATCAAACGCTCTACGTCTCGGTTTTGTCGGTCGGGACCTCGAGTTGGTGAGGTATCGTCGATGAAGGGGAGCGCCAGTCTTCAGCGTCGATGGCCTCGGCGAGTGCGGCGCCTTCTCCGCCAGTGGTCGGGTTGGGCGCCGCCCGCCTTGGCCGATAGATGGTGTCGAGATCGTGGCGCAAATATGCTCGGGCGGAATGGCTGCTCGTGTAGAGCCTAACTTGGAGAGCCGATCGGCCTCGAGTTTTCTTCCCGAACGATGTGGTGGAACTCAATGCCGTAGAATTTGTTCTCGAGTTTCCGGATTTCCGAGCAAGAGGCGTCCATTTTCTCGGCCGGTGCAAGACCGGTCTTTGTTTGCTGGTTGTTGACGACCAGCCGAAGTCGCCGAAGATTTCCGGGCGTTTGATCCCCAGGGATATAGCAATCTTGATGCCGTGAATGGCAGCTTCGTACTTTCAGCGGCGTTGTTAGATGCCTTGAAATGTATTCTCAAGACGTATCGGAGTTCCTCGCCGCTTGGAGATACAAGTACGACCCTGCACCACACCGCTCACATTTAGCGCACCGTCAAAGTACATCTTCCAAAGGGGGGTGCTCGGGTGGGACTGGTTCCTGCATGTCCGTCCACTCGGCGATGAAGTCGGCGAAGCGCCGATTTTATCGTCTGGCGGCTCGCGTGTACTCAACGGTGTACGCCCGATTTCGACTGCCCATTTGGCGATTCTTCCGTCAACCTCCTTGTTCTTTATGATGTCGCCGACCGAATTGGGACACCACCGTTATCTTGTGAGATCGAAGTAGTGGTTCACCTTACGTGACGCCGGTGGGGCGGCGTAGATGAGCTTTTTGTATTTGCGGGTAACGAGTTTTGGACTCGTTCAGGACTTCGCTTATGTAGTAGACCCAAGGCGCTGCACCTTGAATGCATGCCCGGGTTCGTCACGCCGACGACGACCGCTGTGGAGACCACCCGATTCGTTGCTGCGATGTAAAGGAGGAGATCCTCGCCGGTAGCGGAGCCGTTAAGACAGGGGGCGTCGTCAAGAAGACCTTGAGCTCCTTGAATGCCTCGTCGGCCTCGGAGTCCAAACAAACTTGTCGGACGCCGGAGTAAGCGGAAGAAAGGCATGGCCCTCTCTCCTAGCTTGGAGATGTACCGACTTAGGGCGCCAAGCAGCCGGCGAAGCTTCTGTACTTCCTTGATATTGGTTGGCGGCAACATTTTGGTTATGGCCGACACCTTCTCGGGGTTTGGTTCGATACCGTGGCTCGCCGACCGTATTCCCGAGCAGGATTCCCGAGGAAGCTCGAAAATGCACTTGTTTGGATTGAGTTTCCATCGATACACTCGAGACTTTTGAATGTTTGGTCAAGGTCGGCGATTAAGCCATCGGGCGGTTTTAGATTTTACTACAACGTCGTCGACGTAGGCCTCGACGTTGATGCCTATCTCGATCCTTCGGGCATGCTTGAATTGTCCGCCGGTACGTCGCCCCAAAGATTCTTTAGGCCGAAGGACATCGTCGCCGTAGCAATAGGCGCCGAACGGAGTTATGAAGGCCGTCTTGACCTGGTCGGACTCCTTTAGGGCGATCTGGTGATACCCGGAATAACGATCCAAGAAACGAGGGAGTTCGCAAATCGGCGGTGGAATCTACGACCTCGTCGATGCGAGGGAGAGTGAACGGGTCTTTAGGGCGGTGTTTGTTAAGATCGGTGTAATCAACGCACATTCGCCATTCTTTATTGCTTTTTATGACGAGGACCGGGTTTGCCACCCACTCGGCGCGTGATACACTTCTTTGATAAAACCCGGCGGCTAAGAGCCGGTTGATTTCTACCCTAATAGCCTCTTTCTTGTCCCAAGCGAATCGGCGGAGCTTCATTGACCGGCTTGGCGGAGGATGAGACCTTCGTGGCGTGCTCGGCATACTTCCTCGGTACTCGGGCATGTCCGCAGGTTTCCATGCGAACACGCCCACGTTGTCCCGGAGGAAGCCGACGAGCGCCTCTTCCTATTTAGGGTCGAGGTTGGCGCCCGATCCGAGTGACCTTGGAGGGATCACCCGTGCCCAAGTCGATGACCTTGGTCTCCTTGTTTTTGATGGAGGAGCGCGGTGGTTCATTGACCGATCTCCTGGTCTTCCGGGCGGCACTTCTTTGAGTCGGCGAGGCACGCTTGCATCTTGGCAAATGAGGCCGGCGGTCTCGTTGATGATGTAGTTTTCTTTTGTTCGCAAGCGTGGGCGTTCCTCAGTCGGCGCGAGGGTGAGCACACCACCGTAAGCTGGGCATCTTCATCACGAGGTAGGCGTAGTGAGGGACCGCCATAAACTTGTGTGTGGCCGGGCGCCCCAAGATGGCATGATGGGCCGTGTCGAAGTCTCGCGACGTAGAACGGCGAGTTTTCCTTACGGAACCGGCCCGGGGTGCCAAACTGACTTGGCAGGTCACTTGGCCGAGCGGCTCCGATGGCTTGTCCGGGATGATGCCCCGTAACGGAGATTCGGCTGGGCTGTAGGGCCTCTTCGGGATGCCGAGTTCCCGGAGCGACTTTGGGAAGAGTATGTTTAAGGAGCTCCCGCCGATGAGGACACGCTTGAAGTGGACGTTGCCGATCACCGGGTCGAGGACCGTGGGAAACGCCCCGGGGTATGGTATGTCCGACCACCGGTCTTCCCTCGCCGGTGATGGGCTGGTCGGACCATGGCGGGTGAAGGCGGGTCGGCGATAGTTTTCTCATCGGAGACTGCCATGACCCTCCCCGGGCGGTCGGCTTCTTGCTCCTCTTGCTTTCCATTGCGTGTGGCCCACACCGCATCGTGGCCACGCTCTTGGGCGGTGTTTGGTACGGCACCGCCTGGTTTTCAGGTCATCTTCTTTGTCGCCGCCCGTTTTTGTCGTCGCCACGGCGGCGTTGGCGCTTTCATGTCTTCTTCCCGGAAAACTTTGCCGAGCCCGTAGCATTGGCGCATGGTGTGCGTCGCGTTCTTGTGGATCGGGCACGGCTGATCCAGGACTTTGTCGAACTTCGGCGTCCGAGGTTTCGCTTGACCCGTGACTTGACGTTGTTTACGCCGGGCCGGCGCCCTTGATATCGGGTCCGGCGGTCGCGGTTGTTGTGGCGATGATCCGGCCTTGATCCCTACGGTCGGTGTTGCGATCATTGGGCCGAGGCTCCCTGGCGGCGGAGGAGGGGCATGGGCCTCTTCCCAGCGGCAGGTCTCTGTGGTGCCCTTCGGCCTCCTCTCCTGTCTCGCCCGATTGTTTACGGGCGTTTCTGTGGAGCTTCTCGCCTTGCAGGGAGTTGCTGTATGTAAGGCCTCGGATGAAGGCCGTGATAACGTCGGTGTCATTGGCGTTGGCGACGCTGGTGCGCAGCGTGGAGAAGCGGCGAATGTATTGCCGGGGCGTCTCGTTGGGGCGTTGCGCCAACCTTTCGAGATGCGTGGCGCGTGGCTTGGCGATCTGCGTGGCCATGTAGTTGTCCACGAAGAGCTTCCGGGCTGCGCCCGGTTGTCGATGGAGTTCTCCTCCGGTCCGTGAACCGGTTCAGGGGCTGGGGAGGCCAGCATGACAGGCAAGTAGTTTGCCATCGTGTCTTCCGTTCCCCCCAGCGGCGGCAAGCTCTGGCGTACGTTTGGAGCCACCGCCGGGGTTAGCCTTGCCGTCGTGGGGCTCCACCGCTCCGGGATCCGAAGTGACCGGGCCACCGATGGGACCGCAGCTGCGCCGGTAGGGGTTTGGGGCCCTCGATCACTGGGCGCCCGTTGCGGTCGGAGCCCCGTGCTCGGGCGTCGAAACGACGGCGGCGCTCCATCTCGGCGTTGTAGGCATCGGTGCGTCGGCGCCGATGACGGCCTTGGCGCCACGCCCGGCATTGATGATCGCCACGGGCGTCGGCGGTGGTCGGGTTGATAGTTGATCCGGCATGTCGTGGCCGCCTGCGTTTCCTTGGGCGCTACCTCCCCGTCATTGTGCGATCGGGCGGAACGCTCGGATCTTCCCCGACCCGGTGGCGCCGCCGGATCCTGATGTGGAGGATCCGGACGGCATCTCCGTAGGCTGTTCACCTGCACTTGAGCAGCCTTGATGAAAGCTTTAGCCCGGTTTACCTGAGGGGTCGGGGCAAGCGCCTCAAGCTCGTTGGCGGCGGCGGCGAGATTGGCACCGGGGTCGCGCTACGATCTGTTCGTCGATGTAGGCGAACTCTTACGCCAAGTTCTGTAGAGGTGGCGTCCCGGCGGCCGCATCTCGGAGGAGACGCCGCTTCTCTGCTCGTAAGCCACACGGCGTTCGGCTCGATCGGCGTTGCGGCGCTTTGGGCGGTCGGCGCGATGTCCATCTGCCTCGTCGGCCGGTGGGTCCTCGTCCGGCGAGACCGCTCGAGCATGAAGATCTGCGCCCGGGTATACCGGGAGGATGTAATTTCATTTGGAGGTTCCGGCCCACCGACAACGATTGATGTATCTAGATCGGATGCAGGAGAGGCATCGGGAGTCGGAACCGGGCTGCTCCTCCAGGGATGGTGTGGAGTGACTCGTCGTCCTCCGGCAAGTGGGCTGTACCATGTTAAATCTGGCCGGCGATGGGGTGTCGGCCGGTGATGGTTGGGCGAGTTGTCGCCGTGCTACTTCCCCGGTGGGTACCAGCGGGACCTTGCGGTCGGGGTGATGCCACCATGGTTGTAGATCTGTTCCTCCGGGGATATGCTGCGATGGCGTCCCGCCCGGCGGGTTTTAGGTGCCGAAATCTCCCAACCACCGGGGCCCAAACCGGGTGGGTCGTCCGCCCGGCTGCGATGGGACGTCCCAGGTCAGTGGGCCTCACGGGATGGCCGATGGCCTCGGCGGCGAAGGTGGTCGGATCGGCGTGGTGCCCGGGCGGCGACGCGGGTTGCCATCCCGTCCGACGGGTGGGTGCTCGCTAAAAGCCGCCACGAAGCGTGTTTTCGGCGAGTTCGATGCACTGGCATTATGCCTCCACCCGACCGGTCCGATGAGCTCAATCAAATCGCCGGAGTTGACGGGTTCCTCTCCCGACGGGGCGGCTAGTCTGGGTCGCCCTCGGGGGAGGATCGCCGTGGCCTCGCTGGGCGCCTGGCTCGGGTCGGCCGGGGCCGGCGCATGCCCGGTTCCATTGGATGGGACCCGGGTTGGCCGCCGTCTCCCGCCATCGTGCTTTCGGCGGCGACGGTCCACGTGATGGATCCGACGGTGAAGGTCATGCCTCGACGCGGAGGAGAGCGACGGTGGAAGGAGTAACCATCTTGCTCGGGCCGACGATCCGAGACGCACACCCCTTACTCGGCGCGCCACCGCCGACGATATATATTCTGGCAGCCTTACCTTGGGGGGGTGCCCGAGGTAGTAGATGAGATCGAGGGTGGTGAGGTGCGCGAGATCAAGAGCAAGAAAGTAACACGAGACACGGGGTTTAGACAGGTTCAGGCCGTCCGAGGTGACGTAAAACCCTAGTCCCCGTGTTTCTGGTTGTGGATTATGATCGGAACAATACATTTTTGGAGGGGTCCCCGCCCGCCTTATATAGTCGGGGGGCAGGGTTACAAGATCAATCTATCTCGCCTTCCCCGATCGGGCGTATCAATTAGCCGACCAGAAATCTTATGTACAAGG